>KE155441.1:101594-115870 GCA_000411075.1 Sisymbrium irio
TGGCCGTTTCTCTGGAACATACATAAGACCTGGACTCGATCCGATACATTCTCCAGATGCACCTATATGTCAAACGAAAACCCAAAGTTTATAAAAAAGAACTCAAATGCAGAGCACAAAATCGGAAACTTATATATCATAGTCGAACGCATAAAAACAACGCACTGGGTTCCCATGTGACAACGAATTTGGATGGGTACAGTACACCATACGCTGACGAACACATACTCAGACAGTTTGCCAGATCCTCGAACAAATGGAACTCGAAAACACGAAAAGATCACTGACGTATAAACCTGTGGACATATCAACTACGCGTAGGTATCCTTTTATATTTATAACGACATAAATTTGATATTAAAAATGTGTAAAGATAACCTGGATCACTTTATAATTTAATTAAATAATACATTGATAAGTATCTGACAGGTACATCGTATACCGTATGACAATTTTATTATTATTTAAAATACTCCGAAAATATTCTTCTGAGACAAGTGCAAGTTAGACAAAATGATACAAAGGCTAGAAAAATAAATAAAAACAAAACACTACTACGTTTCGTACGATTTTATTTTATAGATTAAATAAACCAAAGCGTCGACCATGTTTACACCTCTAGGAGATGATATCAAGTTTTCAACACAAAACAAAAAAAGCTAAAAAACAACAACCTCTCTAAAATCAAAGCCTACTTTGTCTCTGCATAATTTCACAACGTATACGTTCTACTTCAATAAACGGAGGCTCCAACAGAACTTCACTGAAATTGTAGGCCGTAGCAGCTCTCCAATGATCTGCACACATAACAATCCGTACAAATCGCATAACGCATATTTTTAATATCCCGAACACAAGACTCCATGGCGAGAGTGAAGATATCCGAGTGGTCTTTGCTTAAGTGCACAGTTAGACGCACATCCCTGCCACAATCAAGACGTACGCAAACCACTAAGATACCCATCCAATTTCTTATTAGACTCTTGACATCTACACTACTATATAAAAAAGAACAAAATTTCCATACAAACCTCGAATCAGCAAGCTCCACGTAAACACTACCCCAATCTAAAAGAGGATGAGGACGACCACCACCAAAAATTCCAAGACTAACAACCTGACTGATCATATCTATGGAAAACACGCATGATTAGTCTAAACAAATAAGCACGATAACAAAACGTCAGACGTTAAAATACACAATACATACATGCATTAACTCACCTACTGTAAAACAGGGATCACGAAGCCCACCATGTATATTCTCAAAGCTAGTATAAGGTGGAAGTATCTCGGAGCAAATAAAGTTAATCTTTTTAACAACGGTATGAGGCCGGAATATAATTTTATATTCATGCAGTGTAATTCTTAAAGGATCCTTCACTGGTACTATATCAAAGTTCTCGATGATCATCTAGGAATTGCTGCTCCACCTAGACGATAAGACATGCAAAGACACATCATCTACAGTAGCATGTATTCTATCACCCTGCAAAATTAGATTAGACAAATATCACAACCGCGGTACAGTCCTTTTTATATTTTTTAGTAATAATCACTCCCATAAATTGTAAGATACTCCAGAATACTAACCCTGAAATCAACGAAAACTAATGACACCAAATGTCTACATCGACCGATGGCTTCGAAACATTGAACCAACTGCACACAGATTTTGCATTTGGGAGATGACGGCCGCAGATCCATCACCCTACTCAGCATCAGAAGCTCCATACTACACAAACACGAACGATAGAAATATACATCAACCAAACAAAATCACGAAAAAATCTCGATGCACTAATATATATCGCACCCAAAAAAAAAATTGTATTTTTGTTGCTAATATTAAAACATATTTTATATACATAATAATCAAAATTTCCAATGTAAAAAAATCTAGATAAAGCAAAACGAATAAATATATTTATACCACGACCAGTCTTAACTTCGGAAAGTTATTTTAGAGTATTCGACCTAAATCACAAAAATAAATTTGTCTATATACTTTTAAAACAATACTGCAATAATACTACGACGTAAATGACATATCCATGCACTGGTTCGCAGCAATATATTCGTGTAATTGTATGAACACAAAACTTTTTTTCTATTTCGGCGTATGAACATGATACTTATATGTATTAATTAACCCAGTATATAGCGATACTTGGAACCAAAGTTAAACCTAATAATGCTTACCAATATAAAATTGGTCAAAATTAAATAAAACAATAACAATAAAATCGCAACTCAGGTTTAACTTCTTATTAATAATACCAAAAGAACCAAAAATCAAAATTAAAAACCAAGAAAACTAAATATGAAAATCTAAAACCAAAGCAAAAACATATCATAACATCCAAAAACCCCAAACCAGTATAAAACTGAACCGAATCCGAACACAAATCAATATGATAAATCCCAATATCATAACCCAATACTAAATTATTCGCTTGTTAGAACCAACATCATGGCTGGTCGAAGAAGCCTTCCGCTTGTTATCCTGCATCCTACCATCAGAATCTTGTGAAGCATATGTAGTACACTCGGAACTCGAACTAATCCAATTCTTCAAACAACACAGCAGAAAGTATCTAATCAGAGCAATAGATTATACTCAAAGTCAAGATAGCGTCAAAAGAAACATCACAATACCTGTGAATGCACACGGTTACGAAATTCTTTTTTCAGCTTCTCCTCCTCCACAATCAAATCTACTACGATTGTTCCCTTTCTATTCCTCAAATTATCTTCAGTAACACCAACTTTAAAAAGTAGAGACTGCCCAACCAAAGCCTTCAATACCCTAGGTAAAACAGAGTCATCCTTGAATCAAGAACGAAAATACCAGTTAGAAGCCGTATAAACCCTATGTAGTTTCAAGTAATTCCCAAAAGATTCAGAAATTCAAGCTAGGTACCTCGGCAACCTCATCGGCCAACTGACCAGCAGTCTTACCAAGGAAAGGGGCACCTATACTATCGAAGATTATAAACCTCGCCTCCTCACCAAAATCATCCTCAGCCAACAACACGAGCTTAAACCTATACCAAAATAATAAAGTATTAAAAATACGTAAATGCAACAACCTCTAAACAAAATATAAAGCATAAACTTACTTGGCCATAAAATCGCTAACGTTCTTGTTGCAAGCGACACAATCAAACATAACTGGACTGTGATCATCATCAGATTCTCGTTCTATGGGATGCACCTTTTTATTACAGCCCCTGCATGCAATGTAATACCACATAGGACTAACCTCGACGGTCTTCACGGTTGCAATTGTGACAGCTTTACCTACCTACAAAAACCATACATTCAGTACAACACAATCACAAACGATAGTGATGATAAATGATCAATCCTAAGAATGAGATTCTCCACGCACCTCACCACCTCTAACGATACCTACTATAGTCTCCTTAGGATTATTAACCAAAAACTCATCGTGCCAAGAAACAGATGTTCCAGACGACGACTGACTATCATCATCCAAAGAGATACAAACATCGTCATCTGACAAACTAATAACAAAAAATAGATTATATAAATAAAATACCGCGACATGCCGACATCGAAAACGTACATAATTGGTTTTATATTAATGTTGCAAGTACTAACCTCTCACGAAAAGAGTCATACTGTTCGCCGACAGGATCAAACACCAGATGTGTCGCATTGTATGAACTAGAAATATTATAAACACCCCTAAACTCGCTGACACATGCAAAGCGCACGACGCAAACAACAACAGAGTCGACACATTCTCCGATATAATCTATAACTCGTTGACCATAACCACCCCACAGAGTACAACCGAGTTCCAGACCACTTAAAATTAAGCACAATAGATATCCCAATTTGATCAGCAATTAATTTAGACCAACAAAGTAATTATTGATAATTTTAACCTACCTTACGTCGCGGAGCGTCCAAGTCAAGCTTTTTATTGAGTCTTCCTTTCGCATTAAGTTCAGTGAGAACACCAACATGAACATCTGGACAATTACATTTGTCCACGCATTGATACACAATAGCAGGTAGAAAGAAAATAAACTAAGCTGACTATGACAATCAGATTTTTAAAACAACCTGAAAAGACTCAGCACAAACCGATTAACACATCATTCTTAAACAATCCCGCCTGAATATCCGAAAGCCTTCAAATAGATATTTGGGACATACATGGGAAAATCTTCGCACGGTTTCACGTCCGAGATACGATAAAAGGTTATGTTCGATACTCAGTGGTATAGCTCACAACCGCGAAATTACTCAAGTAATAGGCAACACCTTCATTCAACTTTGAATCAAACTTCTCCACCGACTCTTCTTCTATTGTTGTGTGAATCCTCGTCACCTAAAAAGAAAACATGACACTATGAAAATATCCTAGAAATATATTTTATCTACCCATATACTTACAGATTCATCCTCAAGAACCTTCTCAATTGATACAATCTTTTTCGCTCTAGACACTTTCCACAATCTAGCCACACGTACTCTGAACTTGTAATTGTTATTTCCTGGCTTAACAGTGCTCACAGGAACCAAAACAGCGGCCTTCTGACGCAAGTAAAACATCTTTGCCAAAACTAACCTAAAGTCTAAAAAAACCTAGCGAGATAGTTATGATTAATAATACCAAACTATTGGAGAATATGTACGTGTATATATACAAACTCTCAGCACGAATTGCATAATTATCTTCTAAATTTTTTAACTAAATAAACTATTATCTCTTCATATCTAATATTTTTGTAATATTGCATATCATATTTTCATAATTATCAACACCAAGAAATAAGAAATAAGCATATCTTTTGCCCACATGTGTATCAATACTATTTTCTAATCTTATATATACACCAAATCTATATATTTTGGTGATTTAAAGAACCCAATTTTTAATATCATTTGCTACAAAAAGTTAATAAACTTTAAATAAGTTAAAGAAGCACAAAAATTTTTAAGTCTCGTTAATTCCGAGCTGAGATAAACATAAACACTAATCTACTACGTGCATCAATAAATATATCATACCTCTACTAATCAACATAAAAACAAAAATTTACAAAATCTCTGATTACATTAAAACAGATAAAACTACCCCAGTTACCCTCCTAACCAACAGAATGCCACCCCAATTGGCCAAGCACAGCATTTATAAATTTGATTTCAAAAAACCAGTTGACCAAGACGACAGAAACATGAAATCATGATTCTACCTAAAATCCCCACGGCTTAGACCAACTCCATCGGCGTTTCTGATATAGTTTCTGAAGAATTAAGAAAAATAAAAAAAAAAGAAAATTAAGAGAGAGAAGAGAAAAAATTCTTGTGGGAGAACAAAAATTTCAGAACTCTTTCTTCCATACTGTTATTAATTAATTGGTTTACTTTATTTACAAATAAATAACTTTTAATTAATTAATTAAATAATAAAATAATAATATTTTGTCTATGAGAAGGTCTGTTTAATGATTGTACCGATGGAGTTGCTCTTATATTCTAAAACACCAAAAAATAGCTTAGAATTAAAAACTGACAACGATCAACTGTACAACATAACAATTTATATTTATAATTATGACCATATATCCAAAATTACTAAAATTTTGAACTAAAGATAGTGCTCAAAACTCAATTCAACACAATGAAGCATATTTTTACAATCGTCCAGAACGGAATACCTACACACAATACACGAATCTATAAACCATTTTAAAACACAAACAAAAGTACGACCAAAATTTGTCAGATACAGATTATAAAGTTATACTCACGGCACCGTTGGAATATATAATCAAAAACTCTCCGTTCAGAACCAAAAAATGCATACCTTTTACAAATACACACAAACATACCCAAAGAAACAACATAGCCGGTCGCTGACATATTCCTGTCATCTTGTGAAATTCTTGAACTCGATTCTAAGTCCAACAATCATAAAATGTATACCAAGAAACACGTCTAATACGTTTGCGTTTAAATTTGTATGATCTCCTAATTAAACATGTAAACAATATAGGTCGAGAATCAATCGAGAAGAAGAGTTCAAATGAAGAAATCTGGAACGATCACAAGCCACACAGGTGTGAAACTATCACAAGCATTTGTTTTAACCTTACACCGAAATGAAAATAAATCTTTATTAATTTAATAAAAAATATAGGTCGAGAATCAATCGAGAATAAGAGTTCAAATGAAGAAATCTGGAACGATCACAAGCCACACAGGTGTGAAAATATCACAAGCATTTGTATTAACCTTACACCGAAACGAAAATAAATCTTTATTAATTTAATAAAATTAATACCATAGCAACATCATCAAAATAAAAAAGCTGAAAACATACGAAAAACAGAATCCAAAAAAATAAAAAAAAATAAAAAAAAACCACAAAATTCTGGTATTTGGAACCCTTATTATGCCGAAGAAGTTATGAAATCCATAAAAATCTAAATCATATATATTGACATATAATATTTACAAACTAAATAAACACTAAGATTTTAATAGATCTTGAAATATATTTGTTGAATATCAACATAACTGTCACTATCAAAAAATAAAACAAATGTACAGATCAGCACTAATTGGAACCAATAAAATACTAACGACATCGTTGAACACAATATCCAACCATTAAAATCCAAATAACGTTGTGTTGTATAGATGCTGTGTTGGTTGTGCTTTTTACAGGTGTAGTCATCAATTTATTCCGCGACTAACTTCATAATTTATAATTTCATTAATATAATTTATAATTTAAATTGCGATTTATATTAGAGATACTAACCAAATAGAGACTGAAGCAAATTAGATAGCTAAGCAAATTGCACACAGATCACACAGATGAAGTAGATTAATACATATTGAAACAAATTAAAACATCCCAAAGCAATTAAAACATTATTAAGCAGTGGTAACACAAATATCACAGCATAAGAAAGATTGCTTCAATGTTTTAGGAATGACTCTTGCGTTCTAGAAACGCGTCGTACACACCTACTGTTTTCAAATATTGAATGTAAACTGGATCGATATATTCTTCGGGTTCCTCGACACGAACAAATTTGTAACTTTGGATCTCGCCTCTGGCAAGATCGTTTACAACTCATGAGGTTTAGCTTTCCTGAGTGCCCACTGAGGTGGCTGGTTGGGCTTTTCTCGTCGCGGACTTTTCTTTTTGAGGTGGTTCCTGTGGCGGATTGACCGGTCATGAGTGCTTCATTTATTCCATTAGAGCTGTCAGATGCACAAGTTTATCAGAGTCAGATCGTATCGACAGCCGATTTATGGTGGTTTTATATGGCGTGAATAAGGGTTGCTCAGAGAGTTCCCTGATTGGTTACAAGAGAGGCGTGTTGTGGTTCGAGGAAAGTAGTGATGTCGATAAAGATAATAGGTTCTAAAATCAGAAAATCTTGGCTCTGTCTCCAAAAATATTCGACCAATGAGACACAATGACGAGGATAACTTTATCTACGAATATCAACCGTTTAATCATGCCAATCCTATGGATATAATTACTGTACACTATAATAACAACATTGTTGTCGAGGCCTTAGATCCATTTAGCAAAAACCCACGACGTTATTTCCATACCCAATAGTTTAGGCTTTATGTCCATATTTAATACATCATGACCCAATACATATTATGCCATTTTTTTTTTTGGGATTTTGTTTATAGTGATAACTTATCCTAAACATACATATATATACTACGTAAATTAATAACCAAGTATCTTATCTCTCCAAAAAAATAAAATCGTTTACTAATATTATGTATATAATCTATAAAGATAAACAAAACACAATAATATATATATTGGATAAGCTTAAACCAGGTCTCATCAAAATCACATAACTTATATTAAGTGTCTACTATATGGAGGTCAACATACACGATAACAGATATACCGTATAAATTTAAACCAAATCTCATCAAAACAACCCAATCATACCGTTTTTAAATACAACAATATCATTATATCTAAATATAAATCTAAAAAAACACACATATACCACATATGTTCAGAACCATATAAGTCTAGATCATATATATTTACATATATTAATTTCAAACTAAAGAAACACTTAAATTTTAATATATATTTAAATATATTATATGAGGTACACATCTGAACTTTTTATTATATATAGTTCGATCAACACGTTATAAACTGGCAATCATAATATAGTCAGTTTCTTGCATGCAAAAATCAAAACACATATCAATTCTACCAAACCTAACTACTTCTGATTTACTTAAAAAGCAAATGAAATTCACACCTGATCTATTAAATTTTCAAAACAGAAAACACACCGGAAAAATAAAACATGTTTACAAATTATCTACTCTAGCATAGCCAATAGATAGAGTGAATCATTAGCGATCATCACTAATAATACCCATGCAGAATATTGACATCTGAAAAAGGAGAAAATTCCCATATTCATAACTGATTAGACCATGCACCACTTCTTATTAGACCGCATGTGTCATATTTTTTTCACTAAAATTTAATATAACTTATTAAACTACACACAATGGCAAAACCACAAAACAATGAATATTCATCTCCTTTACCAATAAAGCATATATCAAAAAACGTTTGTTTTGTTAGATTCTATATCTACACAATTTATCACACAATTTTGTACCAGTCTCAATCCTCTAATTGCCAAGCAGTATTTTAAAAGTATTCAACAAACTCTCTTTAGTAGTTCACATATAAGGGTTATTAATCAATTTATGTTATTTTCTTGGTTCATTCATATATATAACAAAATCTTAAAAACAAAACTTATAACACATATTAGCTCTATTATTAGATTCCAAAATTTAATAAAACATACAATATCTATTTAGTTTTCTTGTTGTTATTATACAACTAACAGCATGAAACATATCGTTTAAAACAGAAAACATAATTTAAAATGCAGAGAGCATACAAACTTCACAACAACTAACAATAATAGTATAAACAACAGAAGTGGACAATTAAACAACAAGCATAAAATCATAATATGTGCACAAAGCAAAATTTAAAAATATTAAACGATGAATTATTATAATAATAATCACAATTTTTATCTTTAGTATTACACTTGTAATTATTACACAGTTGACCGTTTCAAGAAATACGAAACATACTGAGAATACTAATCAGTCACCACAAAAGAGTGATAGACATTTAAACTTTTAAGAAGAAAGAAAGAACTCCAGTTTATTTGAGCACAAGCGAAATGGAAGATAGACTACTGAGAGATGCTGTAAGTGAGTTGATACAGGTAGGATGTGTCTGGGTGATTGCCGCGAAGATCCTTTGACTATGGACGAAACTGCTTCCTAACCGTGATCGATGTATAAAAATGATTGTAAGCGACGTTCAGGTATCCTATTCGAATAGCTGCTATATCATTAAATCTATTATTATTTCCTGATTGACAAAATAACTCAAAAAAGCAAAAAAATCACTAAATTTCCATACATTTATTTCAAAAATATAGGGTTCTAAGATCGGTGTCACTGTAGAGCCAGCCAATGTTTTACGTTTCCAACCTGATCTAGAATAAGGTGAATGGAGGCTTTTTTCGCTTTCAACATTGTACACTCGATCGAAAATTCCAAGCCCCAAAACACAAATGCAAAATCATTCTCAAAAATTCTACATCTGTTCGGAGAATCACACCAATCTTACGTAGTCTGTTTCTCGATGCCCCAATTTTCGAAGATATTCAGAACCAAAGAGTCGATTTATCTGCACTATCAGGTAAACATTATTCTCATAGGTGTTAAAAACAATATTTACATTAGAAATATTTAAAACGATACATGTTGGTAACTAACAAAAAACATATATTCTATGCTTAAAATTAGATATTATCGGATGCATTTCAACCGTCGGACTCCTGCTTAATCAAGGAGGAGACGATGAAGAATCATACGTGCTGTCTCTGGATCTTATAGAGGAAAAGTAAATGTTTTATGTTTGAATATTTTAAATATAAGAAGTCTCATTATCATACAAGTCTAATATTTCTTAGCGACAGTGATGATGTGATACGCTGCCATGCTTATGGACAAATAGCAAGAAAACTACACGATCGGTGGAGAAAAGTACGTGACGAAGGGGTCGTATGCATCCTGCATTTCTGGAGATTTACAACAACAACAGGTCCAAATTATTCTACTATGGATTTGTTATAGAAGAATGCCAGTCATATATAAAGTATTAGATTTCTGAATTGACAGATGGACTACATACAAAAACAATAATGACATCTGTCAGAGGTTACTCGGATTTCATAATCAACCAATCTTTCAGCGAATCTATGCGGTTCAGAGATAGGCAAGTCTCGACACTGCTCAATTTGCCAAGAATTACCCTAATGCTATTATAGCACTTCGTTGGTTTTGGGTTTATGCTACTGGGCCTTATGACCGAGAAGTTTCCATTTTCTTTTCAGTTTTATGCTCGGAAGAGATAATAGATCTGTTATTGACCCCTATTAATCATGAAAATATCTCTCGTGTCACAAGGTAATTCTGTGCAACAGCATCATCGACATCTATTAGAAGTTCGTATCACATGTGTGTTAGGCTTGTGAAATATCGTTATGTTTTTTGCAAATACTATAGACCGAGTATATCTTATGTCTATGGCACGGTGTGTTAAACCTAAGTGATCTATATGGACTGTAATAACTGCCTTATGTTGTCTAAAAATATCCTATATTAATCTGTATATCTAGCAAGTCATCTACAATTTCTGTTAAATCGTTAATATCCTTTAATATATCAAAAGAATGAACTAACAGTCATGTATTAATTTTAAATCTCGAAAAATACAAGATATAGTTGAATCCAAACCTCGAACGAATCTTTCAAACTTCACATGTTCATGGATCATATACGTTACAAACATCCTAAAAATTTAACCAAAGTCCAATGTCACAGATCATTGAAATAATAAAACAGAACAACTACGGCGACCAAACCAAGTGCGTTTGAACTTTAAAACTAACATATGAATAAAAAGAGCACAAAACAGCTCCAAAATGTCAATTGATACCAATTAGAGAAACTAAATAAATTAAGTTTGGCGATTAAAATCGTCTTACTCTAAGATAAGCATAGCAATTGCCTAAAATCTTCTATTTCTGTAGAAACGGGTTCAACAAAGACTTGGGCACAACTGAACGGCGTATACACTGCCCAAACACCTCTCCGTAATCTAATGGAAGCAAATCTAATAACACAAACGATACTATCATGGCTATAACCCGACAACGATAGCAAAAACTGTTCAGCACGATCACGATCAAGCTCAACCAGCAAACACACGTTCCTGTTATCGAGACGACTAAAAATAACAGAAGAACTATACTCGGTACACTATGTATATCCTAAACTAAATAATAAATCACCTTTCGTTCTTGAGCTCAAAATACACCAGACCACATCTCCCACCACTTACTCGATAACGATTTCTAAAATTTCCAACGTTAACGATACGTCCTATGACATTGACAATAACATAAAAAAGTTTAGATAATAATCAAGCCACACACTTAAACATTTATTCTATAATATACATATATTCAAATTACCTAAACATATAAGTGAATCTTCGTTTCCTCGTGCGATGGACTCAAACTCAACGAACGAAAAATACATATTAAACCCTCTAGATGGGGTCTTGGTATAAAACGTCTTCTAATTAAACTCGATTCTATAAGGATGCTTCACAGGAAGAAACTCACCTTTGACAGGCACGAGATCAAAATCACACAAATTAATCCAATCAAATTCGCTGATATTAGCAGCAAGTTGTTCGTCAAAGTCTTTCAGCAACACTGCACTGATCTTATCACGCTATACATATTACAAATCATTCAATAACTTCTACACTGTAATTTCGAGGTAACTATAATACTTACAATACCTGTTCGTCGACCAAAATCAAATTTATTAGTTCCTCGACACCACAGAGATGCTTAAAAACACGGAAGATCATCAACCTCGTCCGCCATTTATAAAACGTAGGATCCAATTCTAACACACCAGGGAGAAGCACAGAATATGAGTTATGGATAACCTTCGAAAGAAAGTGAGACATAGTATTACTCACGTTTAGGTCAGAATCGAACAACTAAACCCGAAACAATATTATTTTTTAAGTGTTATTAAATACATCTTTTATTTCCTTAGAAAAATAATCACGATAAACATAACAAACTATCGATCCATTCAGTTAACCAGTTAAAACCAGCCCATATGTTTTTAATATATTCAAGATAATTCTCGATAACTCGCTAGAGATATACATGAACACACATAATAATAAAATAATTTATTGCATCGTAACAAAAGTATTGTTAATTAACAGAATTTCATTAAACACTGTCTAAACCCTCTAGACTAATCAGTAAAACAATACCATCGAGCACTATACTACTCCACTAAATTAGACTAATGAGTAAAACCATAGTATCAAATAATTGATATATCACCTATTTGAGAAACAATGAATACGAATATACGATAATTTGTTTTTATTTACTCTTCTATGTTGCTTATCCTTTTAAAAATTTTACATAACATTTAAATTTTAATTACTATAAGTTCGACGTATTGGATTATTAAAACTGTAACAGTGGTGTCTGTACTGAATTAAACTTTAAATCTGGAAAATATCTTAAAACTTTAAAACTTTCTAAACTTTAGCATTTGTATTCCAATACATTACATTAAAAAAACCAAACTAATATAAATAGAAAGACCCAAAACATCAGAAACGCCCAACAAATTCCAAATGTCCACGTCATAGAACTCTCTACCTTTTCCGAAATTGATCACCAACTATTCCAGTGGTATCTGGAAACCTAAAAATGCAAATGATATAGATTAGCAATGCAAAATATATCGTAGGATACAAAAAGAAGATACTGACCAAAAACTTAAAAACAACAATTACATGGAAACTATTTCGGTTGTAGGATGAATCCATGGATTAAGCAAAATTTCCGTTGCATGAGTCGCAGAAATAGTAATTTTACCTACACCATAAACAGGCTATAAAATAAGCTAATAAAATAAAAATGTTATTCTATTCAGACCAAAATCTAAAATAATAACATACCAGCGTAAGTGTCAACAACGCCCCACCTAAACACACAAACCACGACCCCACATTTATATCTTGAATACGATCGATAGAAACGACAATCCTCAATGCAAACTAACTCACAAGTGAGATATGTCTTCCTACATTCCATATATAATAAAAAAAAAAAAAGAAGACTTCTAGTATGCACGTCTATTAAAAATTAGCCATACAATAATACAATTAAATGTCATACCTCGTGTTCTCTATTTTAAATGTTAAAGCGGAAGACTGACTGGAAACGTCATGTTTTAAGCAGCCACCATCGCCACGTAAAGCAAAAACATCGCCATGCATGACACCTCAATCGCTGATCTTACCATCATCAACAGTTACTCCAAGAAGATCTTTTCAAAATGCGCACACACACCAGTTATCGACCACAAGTCACGATAGATAAATATATTGTGTTTAATATATTTCCAAGAATACCAAGCTACTAAATAATCATCATTGTGAATTCCAGCTATGATGTCCTCCAAATCAAAAAATTCGAAATAAAAATCATTACGTGGATGTGAAACAGATTGAACGATTGTCTCATCATTGAAACGGATCCTACAAGGATGCGTAGTTACACGTCCAGAATCAATCTGATAAAAAAACATAAAAATTTTTGATCTTGAACCAGTTATCAGTAGCTTTACAGGTACCGAAACCGTGTTTTGAGCCGACCGCCAAGGTAGCTTGTATTTTTTTCCCCTGCCAGACAAATAAATATGAGCCACCAAATAGCATCAGACTTTGTTAAAAGCATGTACACGCGATAGATGAACGAAAATGTAACATCCCGATTTCTGGTATATGTAAACTTATGTTGAGAGGTTAAAAGAATTGATTTGGCTACCTATGTCAACAAAGTGCACTTACCTTTTCGGTTGCACATCAAGAGAAAACTCCAGAGTTAAGCGTACTTGAGCTGGAGTAGTCAAATGATGGGTGACCTACTGGGAAGTCATTCGTGGTACCATGTGAGTGAGGCCAAAACACGGGGAACGGTCATATGGTGATTGCAGGGTCAGTATATCATGACTTTCGAACCTCCCAGCTAACGCACCGACCGTCGGACAGGGGTGGGCCCAATGGGCCT
>KE155441.1:116649-136735 GCA_000411075.1 Sisymbrium irio
ATCTTTGCATCAACAAACACAACTTCGGCCGTCCTCCCGGTTAACGCCGACTCTTGTTCCCAAACTCTAAGCACTCCCACCAAAATAGTAATATCACCACTAACACAGGAAACACCAAGCGAAGCATTGTGGAAAATGTTAATACCTTCTTTTGCAAAACAATCGTCACCAATGTCACCACTGCTACTACCATTCAATGTGTTGCTGCCAACAGGAACGACATCAGAAGAACCACAATCCTTAACACCACAAACATTACAAATCCTGGACACATCATTCCATCAGCCGAATCTCCCTCGCTTCCACTACTGTTACCAAACACATCTAAATCGGCTTCTCCACTTCCAGAACCACAGCTCCCATCTTCGTCATCCGAGTATACACAAATACGACCGTCTAACCCCCGGCTACTGTTTCCAGTTGAGCAGTCCATATCATCCACAGATCACAATCATGATCATCATCAACAAACTTAACACATCCATCTACATGTAGACCATAGTTGTACACGTTAATTCGATAAACAGAAGACCCATAATTATAAGAACTTTGTTTAATAAACATACCGACATATTCACCTAATAAATCCTGCGATATACATACATGCATAGGCTTATAAACCTTAAAAATGAATCTCTAAATATTAAGATAACCACTCCCGACCACAATACAGTGATATGGATAGAATGTGTGTCAAGTGAAAACATGCAAGTCATATATATTTTTCTTTTTACAAATATGCAATCTATAAAACATGAACACTCGGTATTAAAACAGAGATCATTATTGTCTAAGCCAGCTAGATAGATGGGAATATGAACATACCAAATATCACCATCGATGATTCAAAAGATAAACAGTTTAGGTAGAGGATCTGAGTGTCGAATTAGTATTAATTCGAGAAACACAATTGTTGTGAATCGTGGTTCTAAATAGTTTCGCAGAATGACATGCTAAACAATTAGGTCATATAAATAGATCTATATTTTTGTTTATTTGTCATATGAAATACCTTTATTTTGTAATAAAGATAAAATTTAACCATCATTCAAACTTATCGCAAATCTAATGAAAACAATTCTTAAAAAATTTAAACTAAAGTCCATTCAGGAATTTGATATGGAATGTTCCATAACAGCTCGTTAATTTTGCTGGTAGACACATATATTTTTTTTGTAAGTGCCTATAAAAAATTTAGATGTGTAGATAACAAAAATATCAGACAAACGTAACATATCAATATTAATCTAGAGTAAATTTTAATTTCAAATATAAAACTAATAAACAAATTACAAAATTCTTAAACCGCAGCGAAAAAACATCATATCTAAATATACCCAAACCCAGTATAAAAAAAGAACATATTCAAAACATAACTAATATAATAAATCTCAATATCATAACACCTAGTAACAAAATTATATCACTTTAAAATAAAATCTGAAGTTCCATTTTTTTTTTACTAATTTTGATAAATTGATTCCTATTTTTTTCTCATATGTAATGAATTTTTTTTATAAAGACCAAATCTTATTATCATTCACATTCACCGCAAATCTAATAAAAAGTATTTATGAAAATAATATATACCAAAGTCCACTCACAGATTTATTATTATCAGGTCCACAATAACTCGTCAATTTTGCTGGTAAACAAGCTATTTTTTTATTTTATTTTTTAAAGTGGTCAACAAATTTATATATTTAGATCACGATATGATTCGACTATAAAATAAATTTCAAAGTATCAACGCAATATCATCATTACCCATATATATTCTCTATTCATTTTCGTCTTTAGCATAATAGCTGATACAAGCTCGTAAATGATAACCCTTGACAATTCATATACAAATTTGGAATAAACCGAATACCATTAGCACACACGAACTGTTAGCAGTTTAGCAAATAAATACACACGATAAACACGTTAATTATTCAAAATATTATATCGTACTCGAGATATTAAATGAAGGTACATAATAGAAACTAGGTATAAAATCGGAATCGAACACGACTCGATAACCTGGATGATCAAATAAAAAAAACATATTTTGGAAGAGACCTATTCTAAAAACCTAAATGAATGAAGACTGCCGAGACCACACCATCTGCATCAATATGTTGACACAAAATAGCCAAACCACGAGCTATGCCTTCCAAAGTAGAAAAAATAACAATTTTACCAATCACACACACGAAAATTCCAACAACACGCCTTTCCGCAATTCCACAATGGATAGACAAAAGCAAAAATGAACAGTTCCAATGTGTGTCACAACCAATACACCAATTATACCAATCAGTCCTATCAGTGAGACAATAATGATGCAGTGTATCCAATATCATAAGCATGTTTTCTACCACATGGTATCGTACATGCGACACAGATCGAGCAATCCCATCACTACAAATACAATAGAAATATATTGTTAGATTTTTACTATAACAAAGCCGACTCCATTAGATAGAAGTATGGAATAATCACCTATACATCGCCGATCTAGTAGCCCCGACAGTATCAATATTTAGGAGATAGAGTTGTACGCAAGATCGAATATCATACGAAAAACTCGTATTATTTGCCACCAGATTATATTTTCGACGGTCATCCTAAATAAATATTTTTCTGAATTACTGTTTAAAAGACGATGGGATCTTCCTTCAAACGAAACGAAAGAGATCATCTTATTGTAACCTCTAATATACAGCAAAAAATCTCCTTGGCCTAAGCTAAACCACCAGTATAAAAATTTTGTATTTATAAGATCAAACTCACGATATGTTTTAGATTTAAAAATACGCCCCAAATTCATTTTTTCTTACGTGGATATTGTAGTCCAACGAATATGTTGATCATGATCATAACACTTGGTTGATATACGTTAACCTACAAAAAGATGTTATTCTTTTAAAAAGCATTTTTATCATACATTTAAAAAAAAAAACTATGTGTCAAAACTTCCCGATTTTCACTTATTTCGTAAACCAATGTCGTCATGATCTCAATTTTTTATAGGTTAAACAAATGCAAAATCTATAACTTAAAATTAACCATGTTTAATAATAACCGAATATATCTATCGAAGAAATACGATCCACGGATATATAATCTGAATAAAAACTATAGAAAACAAACCAAGAAATTAACCCACCAGTTTCCATATATCCACATCCTCGATGTTTATTAGAAATATCGAGGAAAATCTCTAATCAGTAAAAAAAATTACAAAACAGTATATTACAAATGATTATCGCTTTATTTATATATTTTTTCTATTACTTTAGAACTGTAAAAACTCATCTTTTCACATTTTATTTTTACATAGCGGTTAAAAAATGACAGTTCCGAATTCCGAACCAAACACAATCGTTTGTAAGATAATTAGCCTAATAAAATATAACCAAACACTGTTTATTATTCAGAAATGAAAAACATGATTTATTTATATATCTTTGGAACACAGAAGTGATCCGACACTACAAACAAGCATAATATATTGGAAACACATCACCATTTTCATCTTAATTCAAGCACAAAATAAAAAAGTTCAGAATATAATATATAACTAAAACCATCATACTTATCACAAACATCCAGATCCACTTCTCAGCCTCATCAATTCACCATAAACCTTAACTAACAAAAGAAATAACCAAGATTTAGTAAACCGAAATTCTTAGCAAAAAAACACTATACATCATACTAAGAACGGCTTACTTGTCACGAAAATCATCAACATCACGATTGATGGGATCAAACATGAAATCCGAATACTCTGACGACTTGAGAACAACTACCCCTGTCTCGACCTATCCAAAGTTACAGTACCAAATGAGATGAGATATTTCAGTAACCTAAACATATATATACCGGATATCGAAATCATCGCACCTGTACCATCGGCCCTGTACCAGAATCGCAAAACGCATACAACCACTTGGTTTTCAAGGCTCTTGAATTGATTATAAAAATCTATAGCCAAAGACCCCAAATCCAAGCAAGACAAAACAATTTCTTTCCTACAATACATATAAATATATCATATTAATTTCGACTACATGCAACATGCATATATAGTCATACACACAGACACGAAACTTACTTGCAATCTATGAGTTCGAAACAAAGATTGGTTATTAGACCATCACAAGTTCGAAATTTGCACTGCCTCAATTCATCGACTCCATGCACAACACCGATCACATCTATACAAAACCAAATACTTTTTTTTAATCTCTCCAAAAACCAAAATTAGAGCAGTAGTAAGAACAGAGAATACCAGTGAGGTAGTCTATCTTGAAACTCCTGTCGACGATATCAAACAACCTTGTAGGCTGGAGAAAAAGTTCATCAGAAATTGGTTCGATGGGCATAACGATTGTACCGGGAACAAACACTATCCTGATCTTCGGTCCGGTGGGTCGCACACCAAACGATAGAGCTCTTTTTACCGCAAAACCCCATAATATCTTCCACTCTCCTTCTTTGAGTTCATCCTTAAACCTTGAGAACTCAGAAGGCTTGATCAATGCATGCAATCGATAACCTTACACGATCAAATAAAATATTAAAGAACAAAAATAGCAAACATAAAGGCACTATCATATATCTCTTAAACCCCGTTCGGAGAACATACATTTGAATCAAAAACAACCATCTCAACGGTTTTCCTAGGTGATGAATCGAAAGTTAAAACACGGAGGAGTTTCACTCTAACTTTCCAACCGATTATGGATGAGTTAACTTCACTCAATAGATCACCGTTACGCAAAACGAAGAGATGAACGGGTAGATAAATAAGTGAATAACAGTTATCTAGGCAAAACCGAAAAGACACAACACTTATGCAACCATTGATAACTTTCTGGTCAAGGATGAAATGATAAGATTCTCGATTTGATGGGATTGTTTTATTTTAGCGATTATACTACATGCGACTATAAATATATCAATTTTAAACTTTAGACCTTATATGCATCAATAAGATAAAATAACTAAACAACTTATCGAAGTCACATTAGATTTATCATCCACACAATTTAGTAGACAATAGAAGACAAAAACATAATAAACGACATTATTTAAATTCACGTATAAACAAACAGTTTTAATATAAAAGGAACACCAGATACGTAAATTAACAAAATTCTTATATAACTAAGAAATCTGAAATCATTTATCCAAATATTAGAAAAAACCAAAACAACAACACAACCCAACAATCGATTATAATCTGCGAGCACACTCCTAAAAAAAAGGGAACAAATATAGAACTTTCTTCACCAAAACATACAAACAATTTTGTTATTATCATCTCAGCTGTATTTTATGTTTAAACCGTATAACTATACAACGATAGTAAAGTATAAGATAATAAAACAAAAAGTAGCTAAGATCTGAGTTATAAACCTTCTTTTTATTGTCATGATAACGACGAAACACGTTTTTTCAGAATGGCACGTCATATCTCAGTGATTATGTTCAGGAATCATTGTAATGTTTAAATCATTTTCGAGAAGATATCTAACACTGCAAAGATTCATCTTTTAAAACCCGAGAATATCATTGTCTAGAAAATACCAACTACCGCGACGATATAACAAAGACCAGAATAATTTCAACAGTAACCCACAGAGCGCCTATAAATTTATAAAGATAACATAAAATATCAGATAACTGATTTGAAAATATAAAAAATCAAAATCAAAAATTTGTAAATTTTTAAAAAGTTTATCTAGCGAATTTTAGAATATACTTAGTAAATTTTTGCATAGGTGCAATACTATATCTACAATAAATATAGTTACAAAACCAACAATGACAAACCACTGATCACTTATAACAGCATCATATATATTATCCAGCGAATCAGTTATAAATCCGAAAGAAAAATAAGTTTGATATTATCAAAAACATTTTCGAGAAGATACCAAGAATGTGCATATTGTTTTACATAGCATCCATCAAACAAACAAACCACAAAAGAACAATAACCAGTCTAAAAATAAATAGAAAGCAATAGCAGATAGGGAATCCAAAAACGAAAACTACTAATATCGACGGCGATAAGGACAGTCCACATAAGCATCTTCGATTATCTCAAAACCATCGGAAGCAGTGACCAACCTGCATTATCCAAATAACGCAGATCATATAAGATAAACCGAATTAATACAACATACCAAACCTTAAAACCCATTATCATTAGTATACATGCTCATGGCGCTGCTAACTTCTTCTATAGGAGGATTAAAATTATTCTCGGAAAACTCAGTGTCGGATGTCAACCAGACGACACCTATAAATCAGATTTAAACACAACAACCAATCAAAGATATATACATCATTATCAACCCAAACCAAATGCAAAAAAGTAAAATCCTCCAAAATTCATCATCATACACGATCAATCAGTACCATAAATCAGAAATAAAATACCTTCAACAGCTATAACCCCAAAATCGCAAGACACTGATACATTTTTTACCAACGGGCTGGTGCTGCCACATAACCTCGAACTCGACGGCATATCTTCCCAAAGCAATGCATCGCAGATCACAACCACTTGACACATACAAACAGGTTAAAAAAGAAAAAAAAATCAGAAGAACAACCAACACGATCCTCTCAATGGGAAAATCCCATAATAACCTTTGGCCAAATTTAACAACAGAGAATACACCTACCTTAGATCCCGCAATGTAAACTCCAACATATATCTCGAGTCTAAATCAAGTTGCGCATCAAAAGTCTCATCCTCTATAAGCTTTCCAACCTTGACGACAACACCAAACACATCTACTGCATAACAAAGGAACCAATAAGAATCAAACAAAGGACTATGTATAACAATTGCCCAACAAAGAAACCAATAAGAATAAATTAAAAACAACAAAGAACAACCCGTAATAATAATAACAATATTGCTAGTCCAGTCAAACATACCTACTACCAATCCATGCAGCACCGAGCCACCTAGAATCTGTGCAAACATCGTGAAAGAGTAGATACTCAACCTCGATTTCTTTTTTGTACGCTCGAACACAGTTCTACGGCGGAAATAGATACATAGCTCATGAGGAGTCAGCCTAACTGCTCTATTATCATTTCTCACTTTAAAGCCTCCAACATAAAACCATTTTCCATCGATGATCATATCACCGAAACGCTCCCAAAGCAAACGTGGTATGATTGCGACTATTCTCGACCCCTATACAAAACAGCAAAAATTATCGGAAACCCATGCAATACATATGATCCACAGTCGAGTTTTCAGATACAGAACATAGATAATCTAAAATATCTTTTCATCTGAAAGCACCAAAGAAAACTGCTCATACCCATCTTCAGACGATTCAATAAAAGCCGTCATGACCATCACACAAATACACCACTCCCCAGTATGGAGCATAAGATCTGAGAGCATCACACACGGAGACATACCACAAATTCAATAAAGAAACAGAAAATAAAATCAAATACAAAGAGAAGCGTAAGAATATCCAGAACCGAGAACAACAAAACAGATAAGTATATGTCAGCCAAAATAACGTGTGAACACCTCTCAAGAATTATCCAATCACCAAGACTTACTTTATTAAAGCTGCTCTCTAGATTCCCTTACATGGGTGCGTAACCCAAACCATCAGCTTTTCTAAACCAAAACAGTCATAAATATAAACATATGAATTAAATGAATAAATACAAAATAATCACAATAACTTATCAAATATACGGAAAATGCATTCATATGCACCTAACCAATAACAAAAAAAAAACACTAACTCCAACTTACTCTCATGTATTCAACAAACCTAAAAAATAAAAATAAAAATAAAAAACTCAATTGCTCTATGCAGTCGAGGAAAGAGTGCACCGATGCATGATTTGCTATCCAAATAGTATGCTTGCCTACACACGAAAACGGTCAAGAATGTAATCATCAAACCCAAACCTATGTAAATTCAATACCACCATGATTATACATCAGATCTTCGTGCAGAATGCATGCATATGCATTTAAGAGAAATAAGAAAATCCAACGGTAACTGCTCATCAGAGTGCACCTATGCACGATTCGTTACCCAAATAGTAAGCTTACCTACAAACAAAAAGGTCAAGAATATAATCATCAAACCCCAAGAATTTTCATCGGAGTTTAAACGCAACATCATCTAACATGAACAAATAATCACAGAGACCTTGCATGTACACAATCGAACCATAAGCTAATAATATACCAAATCCAGATTACCTATGAAACGATATTAAACCTCAACTGTGATCAGGTCCACTATAAGTTATACTCCTGTCATAAACCCCAGAGACAAAATCCTGCAAAAGGCACCAGCACAAAAATTATAAAAGTTAGCGACAACCAAAAAACATTATAACGATAAAATAAAAAAGGAAAAAACTCCACAACAATAGACACGAGAGAAAATAATGTCATTATGTACACAGCTAAACAATGGTAATCTATATATATACATGTTTAACAAACCCTAGAAGCACGAAACGATAGACATAAAAGATTTTTGAATCTCAATTTTGTAATTAAATTTAAGTAACCATACGATTGGATAAACATAAATATTGTATAGCTAATAATTTTCTAATCTATGGTTAATATATGATATGCTCAAGATATGATAGCTTAAATTAATATGGGCCTCTTGTAATCTTGTTAACCGAAATCTGCATCTAGAACTTATGATGGTCTTTTTAAATTCAGAACCCGACCCATTTATTTTGATGTTTTAGTTAAAAAGTTCTAATACGAGCTACATTAATATTTAACACAAATTTTTAAAAAAACATGTATTTTTTAAAAGTGAAGCAAAATAGATATCAACCACTCCAACTTTCAATCTGGTGACTGCAATCCAAAAACTGACTTTGCGTTTAATAGTATGATTAGATATTACAGCCGCACGATTTTGGGGGCATATTATATTATTTCAGAATGACGTAAAATCGAGATTCATATAATATAATGGTGATTACGATAATATTTATTAATATTTAATATATAAAATTTTTATATATATGTAAAACTTAAAAACGTATATATATATTCATCTTATATGTGAGTAACAAGTAACAAAATTTGTGTACTTTAAAACAGAAAAACTGGATTGTGAAAGAATTAATATTAACTAAACATATAATAGCCAATATTTTAAAATATAACAAACAAAAATATATAATTTTTAAAATATATGAAAAATAAGAAGTTCGAATAAAGTAATTGCACTTGCAAAGATATGATTTATCATAACAACACAATCAAAGAACAACATAATAAATGGTAAACTGATGAACAACCAAAATAACTATAAATTTTTATTAATTTTAATCAATTACGCCACATTGATATTTATTCTGAAATTACGTGTTGATATAATAAATGAAAATTAATTCATATTATAAAAAAGTAAAAACAAAATTGTTTTAGATGTTTTATTGTTGAAATAAAAATTATGTTTATTTATTTATTCTTGAATTTAATGGCTTCTACGATATCACAGTTGAACATGAAAATAGATTCATCAAAAATATAAAAGAATATAATTTGTAATGATCCAGACCCACATGCCCAGCAAGTCCCAAGAAGAGGAGGCAACAAAACCCTAGTATCTTCCTTTTAATAGCCTCTTTTTGTCAACAAAACCTAAAAACATTGAATGTCTGCAGAAAATAATTCTGCCAAGAAGTAATCTCGTCTATTTATCTCACCCATTATCTAGATCGGCCATTTTAACATCAGAGTCCGTCGAAGATAATCCTTAGAAACCGTTTTCGCATTATTTTTTCTCAAATCATTTAGTATTCAGTCATAACTTTCTAACCATGTGAACTTTTGTGGATTTAAGACCACCATCAGATGCAGGACGACGGTACGAGTCCAACGGTACAAAGATCAGTCTCGGCAGAGACACCACAAGCTCTCACGCGCCTCAAGAAGCTGGTGAGTGGGTTTCACGTGCGCCGTCATCGTCGCCACCGTGGTGAGTCTCTGGTAAGGTGTTGACCGTTGACCGCATTGACTGATTGGCCGGTCGGTTAGCT
Organism: Sisymbrium irio; assembly: GCA_000411075.1. Classification (NCBI taxonomy): domain Eukaryota; kingdom Viridiplantae; phylum Streptophyta; class Magnoliopsida; order Brassicales; family Brassicaceae; genus Sisymbrium; species Sisymbrium irio. The sequence goes on from KE155441.1 coordinate 126,724, forward strand.
AATTAATTCTGGTTTAAATAATTAATTTTGGTTTAATTTAGTTTAGCGAATCGGGTCGGTTTGGGTTGGGTTATCAGGTCGATTATCGGGTTGGCTCCAGTTCGGTTGGGTCCTGTTTGACCGTTGACAGTTGACTTTGACCAAATAACCGTATATCTGTTTTTCGTCGTTTGAAGGCCGTTCTCACTCGATTTTTTGTGCTGTTTTAAAATCTAGCATCCATTCGAGCAACTGAAGTTCAGAAGTCGCATTTTCATTTGTTTCCTAAGGTGAGGGATATTCCACAAATGTGATTCATTTTCTCAGATCGAGTGTAGGTAGTCTTGTTTATACATATACTAGAATTGGTCCTGTACTACGTACTACATAATAATCTCTTTTAACTTTTGTTTTAAAGTTAAAATATTTTGTTAAACATGTCTACCATCACATTTATTATTGAATCATTTATGCTTCAAACTATAGTATATTGTGAATATATAAGAATAATAAAAATTAATATCAGAGAAAAAATAATCCTGTAGCTCAAAATAATATTTATGGGATTGAATATGAAAAGTACAAAAGAACGGATTTATAGATATTTTTGTGGCCAAATTGATCTTTTTTCTTTTCTTTTTTCACAAAAATTGACTTTTTGTTGATGTCATGTAACTACAATTCACCAAATCACCCAATTCAGAAAAACATATATATATATGGTAACCATAAAATCTTAAATTATCTTTAAAAACTTCACAAATTATCAAATCTAGTCTCATTTAATAATATTTATGAACCACTGTTATCAATTATTTTTAAGAACTAAGCTCTGAAACATCAATATTGTTAGAAACATCTTTAAATTTTGAAAATCCTTTCTCAAAAGAAAAAACAACGTAAAAAAAAGTATTGGTATGATGAGAATATCAAAATGAATCTGGATAAAGAATAAGTTTAAAACTTATTGTTTTGTTGCAAAACTGAAAACCTGAAAAAAAGTTGATGACAAAGAGAAACAATGGAAAAGAAAATGAGAAACAGAGAGAGAAAAAAATAGTTGGTTGAAAATTATATAGAATATTGAACAGTTTGAAAATCGTTTCGTGAGAGTTATAGATGACACAATTAATTTTGGAACATGGAAATAATAATTTGAGAAAAATCAGAGATGATTTGCAGTTAGAAAAAATAAAGGATGGAAAGAGTTCATTTTAGTGCTTAATTTGTTTTTTAAATTGTTTATTTTTTAAATTAGCTATATTTTAATTTTAACTGACGTTAACTGTTGGTGATTGACTGTTATCTAGAAATTTTTTTAAAATTAAATGATATGTGTCAGATTTTTATTTTTCATATGACTTGTATTTTATAGAATAAATGATATATATATATATACACATATATGACTATACCCAATTGATTGCATATTATAAATGATAATATTTTTTATATATTTATATGCATATATATATTATATAATTAGACGAACATGTTACACATTAGAGACGGGGGTACGGAGACGGACTTCTGTACTATCGCCTCCTTGTGTGAAGGGGTACAGACAACCTGAGTCGATCTGTTTTCCGGTGCCTTAAGATCTATAAAACGTGTCTGAATGGTGCATTTGGAAAATATTTCATCTTAGTGAATCCTCGCAGAGGGTACGGGCGATCACTTATTGGTCACGTAGGGAAAACTGATTGTTTTGTTTGGGTGCTTTAGCTGCCATGTTTGTTCATATTAAGTCTATTTTTCTTATTTAGAGTGTTAAGGTTGGGACTGTGATTTGCGGTTAGCTAACCAACCTTACTTAGTGACTCCCGTGTTTCTCAACCCTCTTTTCTTTATATTTTTAGGTGAGGTCGACGAGTAGGTGGTTTAAATGATGGATCGGATGCTTTATGACTTTTTTGTTTCTTCGTATTTTATTTCTAAAACATTGATTTCATTATTTTATTCACAGTATTGGATTTATTAAACAGGATTTTTATCCATTTATTATTTAATAAAATGGAAATTTATTTATTTGAGTGATTTGATATCCAAGTTCCGATTCGTGGCACGCCGTTCTCGAGAGAGGATGTGATGGGTTTTACATTTTGGTATCAGAGCGGGTTATCCGTTATAGTGCTGACCCGGGATGCTAGTAGATGGGACAAGAATAATTTGTTTTTTCTTAAAAAGATTTAAAGAAAAAGAAAAATTTGGGAACTATGGTATTTTTAAAAATATATATATATATATATTTAGCACCCTTTAGATTCGGATATATCCATTGATCTTTACCTCAAGTCTTCCGCAATAGTCTAATCAGTTTTTTTTTTGTTTCAGATGCCACTAAAAAAGAATACCAGTGGTAACCGTGCCAAAATCCAGAATAGCAAAGTTGTTGTAGATGCACAAGATGAGGCTAGTCGGATTGAGGTTGAGCATAATGTTGATGTTCACCAGTTGGCTCAGGAGGCAGTCAGGAAGCTTGCTCAAGAAGCAGTTAAACAAGCCGCTCAGGAGACTATGCAGCAGGTTGCTCATGAGGCTGCCCGAGCAGGGGTGCAAGTGGCTACTTGTTTTGCCACAGAGGTGGTTGCTACTCAGACGGGTCGTCAGCCAGACAGTGATCAGGGATAGCCAATCGTGGAGATGCACCACCACCAACACCACCTCCACCACCACCACATGGAGAGAGATCTATGTATTGGGATCTGATGAAACAGATGCGAGAGATGCGTATGGATCATTTTAGAGGAGTTGTGTATGCTGACACTGCAGACAGCTGGAGGAGCGTTCTGCCTTGGAATCTTGATCGTGTGAGGTTTCTAGAAAAGTTTCGGTTGCATTGGTGGGATGGAGTTGTCGAGAATAAGTGTGGCCGGTATGTGCTCACCTATGAGCATTTTCTGAGGGAGTTCGACAAGAAGTCCTTCCCTCGAAAGATTGGGCATGCGAATGCCAATGCCTTTCAGCACATGTCCCAGTGGATTCTATCCATGAGGGAGTACGAGCGAGAGTTCAGTCGTCTGCATAGATTATTCTAGTGGACTGTTAGACGATCAGTACTTCATCAAGATGTTTATGGATGGTCTACGAGTGGATATTCGCACCAGTTGTGCCGTACGAGACTACACCAGCCAGGTCGATCTGGTTGAGAAGGCTGTCATTCAGGAGAAAGGGATCGGAGAGGAGCATAAGCTTTTCAATTTAACTCAGCCAACATATGAGAAGACTTAATCAGGACAGAAAAGGCCGTCAGAGCAGTAAGGGTCGTCGCTTTGTCCTCATTGCCACTGTCAGCACACCGGAATTGTGTTAAGTGTTTCGCGTGCGGAAGGATAGTATCCAAATGTACCACCCGAAAATTACTGCAGAGTTAAGCCACTGAATGCGCCATTCATCACCCAGGTTGCATTACCAGCAGTTGGGTCGAGGAAGTGCTTTAATTGTGGTCAGCCAGGTCACTTTTCTAGGGATTCTCCAAGGAGGACACAGGGGATGCTTCTGCCACCGCCCAAGCATCCAACCATTGCTCCACGGGATTGGAGTTTTGTGGATCTAAAACCACCATCAGATTCCGGACGACGGGACGAGTCCGACGGTACCAAAATCAGCCTCACCAGAGAATCCATGCGCTCTCACACGGCTCTAGATGCCGGCGAGTAGATTTCACGCACCATCACCATTGCTGCCGCGCCATCTCCATCGCCCGGTAAGGCATTGACCGTTGACCAGTTATCCGGTTGGTTTGCTCATTAATTAATTAAATAATTTTGTTTAGCGAATCTGTTCAGGTTATCGGGTCAGTTTAGGTCGGGTTATCAGGTCGGTTATCAGGTTGGGTCCAGTTGACCATTGACAGTTGACTTTGACCGTCGACAGTTGACTTTGACCGTTGACGGTTTTGTTGATTTTGACCAAATGACTGCATATCCGTTTTTCATCGTTCGAAAGTCATTCGCAATCGATTTTCCGTGATGCTTTAAGATTTAACATCTGTTTGAGCAGCTGAAGTTCAGAAGTCACAGTTTTCATCTGTTTGCTAAGGTGAGGGCTATTCTGCAAATGTGATATGTTTTCTCTTATCGAGTCTAGGTAGTCTTGTTTGTTAATTGGACCTATGAATGTATATATTGATTATTAAACCCAATTTATTACGCATTATATATGACAATGTTTGTTATATATTTATGTGCATACATATATAAATCTATATTTATTATATATAAGTAGACCAGCATGTTAGACGTTAAAGGCAGGTGTATGAAGACGGACTTCTGTACTATTGCCATGTGAGGGGGTGCAGACAACCTGAGTCAATCTATTCTCCGGTGCCTTAAGATCGATAAAACGTCTTCGGGCGATGCATTTTGACACTATTCTATATTGGTGAATCTTCGCAGAGGGTGTGGGTGATAACTAATTCGTCACATAAGGAAATTCGATTGTGTTTTTTGGGTGTTTTAGGTGCTGTGTTTGTTCATATTTTTAGTCTATTTTCCGTATTTAGAGTGTTAAGGCTGGGACCGTGATTTTCAATTAACTTTCCAACCTCACTGACTGACTCCCCTATTACTCACCCCTCTTTTCTTTATTTTTTCAGGTGTGGTTGACGAGTACTGTGGAGTTAAGCCACTGAATGCACCATCCGTCACTCAGTTTGCAGCACCAGCAGCACGAGCAGTTGGGTCGTGAAACTGCTTCAACTATGGTTAGCGAGGTAAAATTTCCGAGGTTTGTTCGAGGAGGACATAGAGGTTGCGTCCGCCACCGTTCAAGCGTCCAGCGATTGCTCCACGAGATTTAGATTTTTGTGCATCTAGACCACCATCAGATTCAGGAAGACGAGACGAGTCCAATGGTGCCAAGATCAGCTTCAGAATAGAAGCCACGCGCTCTCACGTGACTCCAGAATTTGGCGGATGGATTTTATGCACCTTCGCCAGTGAATCTATGGTAAGGCGTTGACAGGTTGGCCGGTCGGTTTGCTAATTAATTCTGGTTTAATTAATTAATTTTGGTTTAATTCGGTTTAGCAAATCCATTCGGGTTATCAGGTTGGTTATCAAGCTGGGTCCGATTTACCTGTTGACTTTGACCGTTGACTTTAACCAAATGACAGTATATCCATTTTTCGTCGTTCAAAACCGTTCTCACTCGATTTTTGTGCTGATTTTAGATTTTGCATCCGTTTGGGTAACATAAGTTCAGAAGTCACAGTTTTATCCGGTTTTTAAGGTGAGGGATATGTATAAATATATATATGACTAAACCCAAATGATTGTGCATGTTAAATGATAATGTTTGTTATATATTTGTAAGGATACATATATATAACTATATATATTATGTATAAGTACATCATCTTTGGCCCGTGCTGAACCTTCTGCACATCATGCTTTAAACCATCCAACCAAACTAAGACACTGCCGAATGAACATGGACAGAAGTTGATGAGTCAGTCAACCATTTGGATGCCATTTTGGAGCTCAATAGTCAGGTTTGACTGTCTTGGTCAAGTTCATTCAATTTGTCAGTCTTCTATGTCTAGTTTTTCCACAAAATAGTTATTATTTTTATTTTTATTTTGTTTTCTGAATTCTGAAAATGTATGTATAAATACCCCCAAGAATCATTCTAATAAAATCAGTCTTGAGTTTTTGAGTTTATGTCTTTTCTCTGAGTGAGAGAGAGTTATTTAGCTATTTCATTGGTGTGCTTGTTGTTTTAGTGGTCAACCAATTCATCTTTGTATGTTGTTCGGTGGTTACCCAACAGATCACATCCTTTCTTAGGTGGTTAGCCTTAGATCATAGGTATATCAAGAGCTATCACACATCTCTTGACGATCCCTTGAATCCAATCATGTTCCGGAAGTGGCAATAGCTTTCTCGGATCCTATCCAACATCCATCTAAATTAATTACCTTGGGAGGGGTGTATCAAGTGGTATCAGAGTCACTTTGGCTTGTTTATTTTTGATTTCAACTGTTCATCTTCTCATCTCTCCATAATTTTATTTTCTTATTTATTTTTGGATCCGGACTGATTCATACTCCCTTGTTATGGCCTGTTCTTGTGAATTATATATATATAAAAGAAAACAAAACCATTTATAAAAAAAGGGTTTCTGGCTTGCATCACATCTGAAGAGAAGTTCAGGGGAATGGTGGAAGAGAAATCCTGCTGGTCGAGGAGAAATCCGGTCTTGAACAGTTAAGGCGGATCCATACTAAAATTTCTTTCTCCTCTCTTTTTCCCTAAAAGTTGTTTGTGTTTTTGATTGCTGAGTTTTGACTGCCTATCATCCTATGAAACAGTGAGAAGAACTCTGAGTGATCACCTTAATAATCGTGAGATAAACACTTTGAGAGTGTGTGGACATTTATTTGCTAACTCGTTTGTTAAGTGTTTTTAAGGATGTTTGTATAACGCCCCGACCGCTTCTACCAGTGAGTCAACATGTCCTCTTATCAGGCCCATTGGGCCTCTCACTAGGCCCATATGTCCTCTCATTAGGCCCATTGGGCCCACTCCTGTCCGACGGTAGATGCGTTAGCCGGGAGATTCGAAAGTCATGATATACTATCCCTGCAATCACCACATGACCGTTCTCCGTGTTTTGGCCTCACTTACATGGTACCGCGAATGACATCCCGATAGGTCACCCATCATTTGACTACTCCAGCTCAAACACGCTTAACTCTGGAATTTTCTCTGGATGTGCAACCGAAAAGGTATGTGCACTTTGGTGACATAGGTAGCCAAATCAATTTTTTTAACCTCTCCCACATAAGTTTCCATATACCAGAAATCGGGATGTTATAGTTTGGACTTCCAAGGAAATCAAACCAGGGGGGAAATTCACAACAAGGCGTGATGAATTATTCATTTAAACCCTTGTTTGAAAAAGGAACAAATGAATTTTGGAGTTAAGAAACATTTTGCGTTTAATGGGTTTGATTTTTTGCAGGAACAAAAATGATGAACATGATGGAAGGAAAGTCAGAAATGATGATCGTCCCTTCACCAAAGCCAAAAGAAGCAACTGTGATATGTTTGATCAGAATGAGCTTCAGACTTATGCTAGTTTGGTGAAAATGTTGCCTAAGGAAATCTTTGCTATTCAGTAGCTCAAAAGGAAGGGAAAGGACATCAATTGTTCTGCACCAAAACCGGATGGTCTAAACCGATGTAAGTCTTCTTCTCTTTCAAATTCTTATTTAAGAACTTGTGGGTCTTCTTCTTATGATAAAAGAAAAGCTGTGAAACCCTAAAGCAAAATGCAAAATACCAGGTTCTTCAAATGCCAAAAGATTGGACATTATGCTAATAAGTGTCAAAGCCATAAACCGTTGGTGACTGGAGAATGACAAAGTTGAAACTGATCCAGAAAGGAAGAACTTTCAGACCCATTGCCAATTTTCAATGACTATGCATAGGAGCCATTGGCAGGTTTGAAATCTTGTGAACATAAGAGCTCATTTTCTTTTCAATCTGAATCAACTATTGATGAATCTTGCTTGCAATTAACCATTATACAACCGGAGAATCCATGTAGTTTTGAATTGATTTCTTAGTTTGAAAAGGATTATCAAAACGTTTTGGACCAGGATTAGTTATCTAAACCTTTGAATGGTTGTGACTTTGGCGCATATGATCTTGGTCTTGGAAGTTTTGCGTCACTGTAGGAAAAGCCAGAGGGAGATCAACACAGTGTTCATGAAACAAAACAAGAAGGATCTTCTTCCATTCTAAAACCAGATCAAACTCAAGGTGAGCAATGTTTTGAGTATGATTCATTTGCTTATTACCCTTTTCCTTTTAATTCTGGTCCGCGACCCGGCTCAAACTGGAAGCATGGTCAATTAGTTTGGAAGCAGCTGTAACCAGAGCTGGAATGCTGGAGAAAAGGAGCTAAAACACGATCAATTGGACTTGGAAAGAAGTTTGCTCGTGAATCCTTGAGGTTTGCTCAAAAGAAATCAACTTTGACTCAAGGCTGCATCCTGCACAACCGTACCGCACAGCATACTGATCGGTTCAATACACGATGTTCAGCTATCTTATCCAACTTTCATGATCCAAACGCACTTTCTCCAGGGCAAAACTCTACATCTCGTGCCAAACATCATTTGGAGATATCCGATCATGAGACATCATCTTTGGCCCGTGCTGAACCTTCTGCGCATCATGCTTTGAACCATCAAACCGAGCCAAGACACGGCCGAATGAACTTGGGCAGAAGCTGATGAGTCAGCCAACCATTTGGATGCCATTTTGGAGCTTAAATGTCATGTTTGACTGTCTTAGTCAAGTTCATTTAATGTCCTGGTATTCTATGTCTAGTTTTCCCACATAATAGTTACTGTTTTTATTTTTCTTTTATTTTCTAAATTCCGAAAAACTTTTTTATAAATACTCCAAAAATCATTCTAATAAAATCAGTCTGAGTTTTTGAGTTTATATCTTTTCTCTGAGTGCGAGAGAGTTCTTTAGCTATTGCATTGGTGTGAAAAGGCTTGTTGATTTGGTGTTCAGCCAATTCATCTTTTTGTGTTGTTTGGTGATTAGCCAACGCATCACATCCTTTCTAAGGTGGTTAGCTTTAGATCGTGGGTAAATCAAGAGCCATTCCGCATCTCTTGATGATCCATTCAATCCAATCCTGTTCCGGAAGTGGCAATTTCCTTCTCGGATCCTATCCAACATCCAGCTAAAGTGATTTCCTTAGGAGGAGCGTATCACAGGGGTACGGAGACGGACTTTTATACCATTGCCTCCTTGTGTGAGGCGATGCGGACAACCTGAGTCGATCTGTTGTCCAGTACCTTAAGATTGATGTCTCTGAGCGGTGTATTTGGACATTTTTCTATCTTGGTGAATCCTCGCGGAGGGTGTTGACGATCACTTATTCGTCACGGAGGGAAATCTGATTGTTTTGTTTGGGTGTTTTAGGTGCCCTATTTGTTCATATTTAGTCTATATTCTGTATTTAAGAGTGTTAAGGTTAGGACCGTGATTTGCGATTAGTTTCACAACCTCACTGAGTTACTTCCCTGTTAGTCACCCCTCTTTTCTTTACTTTTTCAGGTGAGGTTGATGAGTAGGTGGTTACACGATGGATCGGGTGCCTTATGACATTTTTTGTTTCTTCATATTTTTCTAAAACATTGATTTCATTATTTTATTCAGGGTATTTGGTTTATTAAACTGGATTTTTATCGATTTATTATTAAATAAAATGGAATTCTTTATTTGATATGTCAGTTCATGTTTATGGGACACCGTTCTAGAGAGAGGATGAGACAGGTGTTACAAATTGCTGCAGCAATAAAATATGACATTATGTCTTCACAAATATTAAAAAACATTGTATCTCTCTCTATCTTATTCTTTGTGTCCCTCTCTGTATCACTTTTTCTGTCTCACTATTGCTTTCTCACTCTCTCTCCTCTCCCTCCCTCCCCCCTCTCTCTCACTCTATCTTAAGAGAGAGAGAGAGAGAGTAATACAAAAATCTGTAACCAATGACCAAAAAATAAATTTTAAACCATTCTCTTAATATTTATATCTTCATATTTTTATTTATGTCTCGTCTTTGTATTAATCATCTTCTTATACCTCTTCTTTTTCTCATTTTTCACATTTTATATGCACTGCTATTATACACTTCAAACATCATTTATATTCAAAGATTGATTTTTCTCTCTTCATCTCCTCTCTCTCCTTCTCCCTCCCATATCTCTTTATCTCTCTCTCTCTCTCTCTCTCTCTCTCTCTCTCTCAACAGTAACTCAAAATCATAACCAATGAACGAAAAAATTTAACTGAAAATCCTTCTTTTTATATTTACATATTTATAATGTTTTACTTGCATCACATGTTGTTTTTGTATCATTTTTTACTTGGTTTCTCATTTTCACATTTTATAAATTACTGATATATTCATTATCTTTAAACATTATTTGTCATCAAAGATCTCTCTCTCTCACTTATATATATATATATATATATATATATATATATTATCTCTCTCT
>KE155444.1:0-13979 GCA_000411075.1 Sisymbrium irio
TACTTGCAAAACTTTTCAATCAACATTACATGCATATATCAAACGAAGATTCTTTGGTTTATATATATATACTCACACGTATTGTAATTTGTAAGATGGTTTTCACGTTAAATCGTCCATGCATGAAGTGTTGTGGATACAACATAAGTTACTTTAGAGTTTTAACGGGAAAGAATTATGTGATTATATGATACCAAATTATTTCTTTAAATTATTTTCATCTATAATATGTAATTTTTAAGTGGAAAACCTACTGTTCTTGATATAGAAAGTTTCCAAGAGATAACCGATATGAGTGATTTTCTTCTACATATATGAAGTATATATGGGTTATAATCACTTCAGTTTTCCCATAATATCTCTTTACTTTAATCTATAGTTTGATGGTACCACTAAAAACAAAGTAATCATGTTACATTATTTGTTTTTAATATTTGTATCAATTTTAAGCGGTGTAAATTAATTTTTCATCAATTAAAAAAAATTCTGAAAGTGATGATATAAATAATTTGTATCGATTTATTAATAATTGATGTAAATATGCATAATATTTACATCGATTGTAATAATCCATGTGGATATATATCAATTACAAAAATTGATATTAATTTTTACATCAGTTTGTTTAAGTGATGTTAGTATTGGTATCAGTTAAAATAATTGATTTAAAATTAGTGTTAATTTTTACAAATAATTGTAATTCTGTCATTTAAAATTACGGATGAAAATATTACTGTTGCTCTTAATATGTGTCAACAAATGATACTAAATATTTATATAAATTAATATAAATAATTGATTAAGTTAAAATATTATCTCCAAATTATTTATTTTTTGGTTAATATTTACTAAATGTCTAATTCTTTAAATATTCTTACTGGTTGCCAGCATATATCCAAATTTTACTTAGTAAAAAAACTTAAGTAACTGTAATGTTAGAATCATTGCCATGATTCTCATATATAAAGGAAGATTTGAGCCTTTTCTTCTGCATATTGTCAATGTGGGATGTGCTAATTTAAGAATGCATAGTATCAAATATTTAAAATGATGCAAATTGATATAAAATAACATCATTTATTATTTAGTTGATGCTGAAGATTTTTTTTTTACATCATTTTCAATAATTGAGGTTTATTCATATAACTATTTGGTTTGGTACGTGTAAGTTGTTCCTTTCTTTTGGGAGAAAAATATTTACTATATGCATATCATGTTACAATTTATGCTACTTTTTATTTAGCAACATATTTGGTGTTAGGTACAGTCATGTTACATCTTATCTACTATACATTAAAGCATAAGCATTTGAAGGCAATTTTGCTGAGGTGTCAGTTTTTTTTTTTTTTTCTGAGCATGTTTAGTTTTAATTAATTAAAAATCCTTAAACTTATAACCAAACAGACATTTACATTATTTAACACTAATTACAATTATTATATGGGCAATTCTTTAAAATGTTATCATTCTTAGTTAGTTTTCCGGAAATGTTTTCGCAAGATAAAAATGACAAAAATGTTTTAGTTATTTGATTTATTGACCATCATACCCTCAAGCTAAACAAACGTATTTTGCACTCATCTCCTCCTCGCCGTAAAAAAACTGTAGAGTCGTCGGCGTCCTTCATCTTCTTCCCTCTTCCTCTGTCCGTCTCTGCTCGTTTTCCGCTTCCCTCCTCTTTAACAGAGGAAAGACGTTGAAAGAGAATCACTTTATATAGCTTGGAGACAAATAAGGATTATAGATTGAAGAAACAAAAATTTCAGACATTTTGGTGGATTATAGATTGAGAAATTAGAAGAAGCTAAATTGGGTGATTCAGGATCTGGTGATGCTGATGATATCGATAAGCTTCTCGATAGCTGCTCAGGGTAACCATTTTCTTATGTCCTAATAATGCCTCACACTTTTGAGATTGCAATTAGGGTTTTCGAGGATCAATCTTATATTCTTGTGCTATTTGTGCTTTAGGTTGCTATTTTACTTTGGTAAACAGTTTGCTCTTGAATCTGAAAATCAATTTTGCTTTCGCTCTTGGGTGTTATTATGAATTAGGTGTTTTGGTGAATTAGTAGTCTGGGCTTTGGTTGAAGTTGTGCCAACAAAAAAGTACCATTTTGATGCTAAAGAAAGGTACATATTCAATACAGCCTCTAAGTGTTTGAGATATTTGGTAAACTGAATGGAGATGACAGTTCGTCTCTCTTTCTTCTCCAGCTCGGACTCTGCACTCACGACACGGATCCAAATCTAGTACTCCTATAAATACAATGCAAAACAAGTTATGTTCATGTTTTGCATCTTTTTGCGTCAGTTTTGCATAGGTCTGGCACTTTTATTCGAACCCAAAAACCGAACCCGAACTCGACTCGAAATACTGGATCCGAATCCGATTTTAAAAATTTTTAAAACCCGAATGGTTTTTATTTTTCTAAACCTCGAAAAACCGAAACCCGAAAAAATGATCCGAATCCGAAATCTTATCCATATATAAAAACTTAAACCTGAATAAACCAAAGTTTAGTTTGGTTTTACAGGTTTGTTAATTTTTTTTTCTATATAAATTTTGATTTTTCTGTTTATTTTGTTACACTGGTTATTAATATTTTTTTTAAAAATCAAAATATCTAAATCCAAATACGAATCTAAACAAACCGATCCATATTCAAACCCGATAAAAACCCAAACCAAATCCGATTTACAACTCTAAAAAACCCGAACGGGTTCTATCTGTCTAAAACCCAAAAATCCAAAAACCCGAATAAACCAATCCGAACCTGAATGGGGATCCGAGGTCCCATGCCTAGTTTTTACGAATTCCCTTTGTACTTTCGGAAAAAGATCATTAAAAAAAACTGTTTGCAATCTTGGTTCTTGAGTTCTTGTTTAAATAGATTTCCGAGCCCCCATTTTTATAAGTTTTGATTGTGCGAGTTTCGACTCTCACACTGTCGAACAAAAAAAAAGATAAGAGACCCTATATCCCCATATATTTATATAATTTGTATATAAGTTTTTTTCTTTTTTGATTGAAGATAGTGTCAGATGTTCTCGGATATATTGTTTTAAAGTAAGTAGAAGTGGTCTTATAATTTCTCATCTTCTATTTGCTGATGATTCTATATATTTTTTTTTGGTAAAGTTAGGGAGGAGGAATGTAGTCAATTGTTGGCCATATTGGAAGGATATACTCAGATTTCAGGTCCGTAGGTCAATTTTTCTAAGTCTGCCTCCGTAAAGAGGTTTGTAATAATTTATATGAGGTTTTTGGGAATTCAAAATGTCGGAGGTTTTGGGCGTTATCTTGGTCCACTGGATTTTTTATGGGAAAAACAAGAACAATGCTTTCTCTTAGATAGCCCAAAGAGTGTCTCTTAAAACTGATATTTTGTACTCTAAACTCCTTTCTCCTGAAGGAAAAAAGGTTGTAATCAAAACTGTAACTACAGCTATTCCAGTCTATAGTACATGCTGCTTTTTGTTGCCGATGAAGATTAGAAAACAGATAACAAGTTCGATCAGAATGTTTTGGTGGTCAGAAAATTGAGATAGAAGGAAAATACCATGGGTGGTTTGGAGAAAATTGACAGATGCTTAAGGGATAGGACATATAAACTTCAGAGATCTGCGTGATTTTAATATTGCCATGGTAGCAAAGCAAAGCTGGACTCCTTCAGAATCAACAATCTCCTCGTGGCAAAGTAGTCTGAGCAAAATATTGTCCCCACAAGCAGAAACTGGAACCAAAGATCCAAAAGTAACTATAGCTTAGCCTAGAAAAGCATAACGCATGATAACTCTCTCATCTCTAAAGGAATTAAGTGGTTAGTAGGACATGGAAACATGATAAAATGTTGGAAGGACAATTGGTTACCTTTAACTCCTCCAAGAGCATATAGAAAAAGTAGAAATGATATTGATGAATATATAAGATTTTTAGATATTTTAATTCCAGGCTACAAAAAGTGGGATGATAGGAAACTATCTCTACTTATCAATCATCAAGATATTCCTTATAAAGAAAATTAGGATCCCTAACTTTAGATTTAGTGACTCTATATAATGGGTTTATACTAAAGATGGTAACTAGACCTTTAAGTTAGGATATCACCTTATGCGGAGTGTAACATCTCATACAGTTGATGATATGAACTCAAATTCTGCCATTGAAATTGCATAAAGAGATGTATAAATCCATTTGGAAACTAGATATGCCACCAAAAATTACACACTTTTGGTTGAGAATAACTTGTAGGGCTCTTTCTATTTCAGATAAATTACAGAGGAAGAAGCTAAAAGTTGACCATTTATGTCAGAGGTGTGGTATGGAGCCTAGAAACAGTTAATCATATGTTCTTCTAATGCATCTTGAACCAAGAATTTTTGGAACTCTCGCCAGTAATATTATCTACAGGTGATGCTCTCATATAAAGTAACTTTGACCAAAATGTTATGCAAATTCTGGAGAAAAATATATCTAGAAATCCAAATAGAACTCTCTTTGCATTTATAGGATGGTGAATTTTGAAATGTAGAAACGATCTGATTTTCAAGATAAAAGGTGGGTCAATTTTGAAATTATTAATATGGTAATATCAGAGCATAATGTGACTAATATAGTTCATGAGAAGGAACAGAATGGAAGTAGGGATTTTCACTTGAGTGAAATCCATGAGAATGAGAGAACGTTTGAAGATCTTTTCTCAAATTCAAATGGATATGTGTCTTTTATTGATGGATCATGGGTTTTGTGCAGGTATTTGTTGGGTCCTTTTGAACAGAAAAAATGCAAGCTTTTATCCAATGAAGCGCGGCCATTGATCCTCTGCCCACATCTGCAGAAGTAGAAGCAGAAACCTTACATATGACAGATTGGATAAATAAATAAATTAGTATTCAACCTAGTACTGTTTTGTGGAGTTGCAGCTCAGGTATGCATGGCCGTTCAGGTGGAGGATAAGGTGACGAGCCCACCTTCCGATATCAAGGCTATGATGAGCCAGCAAGAAGATATACGGTTTTGCAAGAGGCTAAGGTTCGAATGGCGTTTTGAGATTGTATAAAATCTTCCATGCTTGAATCCTTATCCGAGGCAAAGATGAAAAAATTGATTTTTCCCAAGTGGTTGAAAATCTCGAGGTTATTGATTTGTTTCAGGGAAAGGACCTCCAAATCTGGATAATGAAAAATACTTTATCTGAGTGGAAAGAGGATATGAATTGAGCTGTTGGTCAGTTCGAAAAAGTGATTTTTCAGCTTCGAGAGAAGATTGATTCACGGCCGATTTCCTGGACTTCCTTTAATGGAGTTGCTTTTACCCTGACGAAGGGATCGATAGGTAATCATGGCCATAGGGATGTCTTATCTAGCCAGTTCGAATGATGGAATTCCTAGGATCTCGGACCTTCCTAAGGCATTTGGTCTGGATTCCCCTTATTTATTTTAGGTTTTCTTTATATGTTGAGTTTGAACACCTGCTTGATTTGCATTTAACAAATATAATTAATTTTATCTGAATGATTTGTATTAGGAAAAGCATTTTAGTGAGTTAAGTTGATAAGAATGTTTTTTGGCCATTTAAATCTTGTTAGAAGTTAGCCCAAATAAGGCATTAAGTGTTTTGTGTGTGCTCTTTGACCATTGCCCACTGAAGTATTTTACTGAGTTTACTGTTTTTGCTTGCTTCGGGATTTTTCAGGATTTGTGATGTTTTGACTTGTGCCCGTTTTTTGGTGGTAAATGTGTTTACAATCTCACACTGGATCCAATTTAGCATTGTGTTTGCTAGGAATAACTAGTGTACAGAGGGCGATGTTTACAGGGTTGCACAAGTTTATTTTCCGGTTTACGCTATCCAGTATTTCCACTACATGAAATGCTCCTAAAAATAAACAAATATAATATCACCCGAACACTGGCAACATTTCCGATCTTGTCGTGCCTTTCAAATATTAATCCACAAATTTGTATATCACGTGAAATTATACATGTATGAATGTTTAAAGAGCATGGTTTGTTTAATAGTTTGTCTTATTGTGATCAGCAACAAACATTTTTCAAAGTTAAAATTTTTGGAATTCGTTAGAATTTATGGTAGTATACGTATATATGGACCCAACTCCCTTAAATAATTTTTTTTTTAAATAGGGTTGGAGAACTCATCAATAGATAAGTTGCCTACATCCTCTCAAATAAGGGATCAAACTATATGTAGTTCAATTTACAATAATAAGAGAAAATTCTAGTGAGGATACTTCTTTAAATGCATTGCATTCCATTATTTTGGGATGGGGTCTCCTTATTTGTTTTCAAGTTCATATGCTCCTGGACTCATCAATAGATAAGTTGGCGCTTCCCACTTTACGCCAAGTTCATAACAGATTATTAGAATCAATTCATAATACTCTTACTAGGTATGAATAGACCTAGTCACTATAGCATAAGAGTCAATCCAAAGTTAGGGTGCAAACAACACTATCAATGCAGAAACCAGCTTAATCCAAGTTCAACAAAGGGTTAAAAGGAGCTTCTAGCAACCTAAACAACATATTTAAAGAGAACAAATTCAAATTCCAATAAGAACAATAGAAATAAGCAAAAACAGAGTGAAGACTAAAACAGAGGAAACTTATCAGTTTAAAAGCATTAGATTCATGGGCTTAGATCAATGATAAAGAGATGATCAATTAATGATTAGAGGATGTTCAAACAAAACAACGAGAGCAGTCCTAAGCTAAAGGATTCATTTTGTAGACAAATTCGTTCTCATGAACTAATCATATGCTAACGAAGCTCTTACCATCAATACTCATTTGATCAAAACAAAATTAACATGCATAAAGAACAGTCCTTTATTACTAACTAAACACCCTAACATCAGTTCTCATTGGTTAACATGTAATACTCTCTAATAATTTGGTTCAGGAATTTCATCAAACAGGGTGCAAATAAAATCCTAAGATCTAGAAACAAATATTTTGGTTTCATTATAGCATAGAGACTAATCAAAAGAGAAGGAAATTACTAAACAAGCCTAAACAAACTTAAATGATCTCTTGGTCTTCCCTAATCTACATAACCCATGAATCTAACTAGAAAACTACTCACTAATCATAATGAAAATACACAAATCCATATTGGATAGATGCATATTAAAATGATTAGAAAGATTAAACAAAGAGAGCACAAAAGATCACAAAGAGCAAACGGTTAGTTTGTGAAATGATATTGAAATAAATGTGCTTACCTTTGCTTGATTTGTAGCCATTTGAATGGGATGGATTCTCCTTTGTGTGCTGCGTTTTGGATAGTAGTTGAAGTGCACTGTTTTACTTAAGTATGGAAGAGCTGAGAATGATAAATCTTGGTCACCGAATGAGGGGCCATTCTCCTTCCATATCTTCATGAAATAAGCTTGGACCAACTTGTATATCATTTGGTTCTTGAAGCGCCAAGTCTTGAACTTCAAAAGTGCCTTTGTCTTTGATCACCTCACCGTCAGCTTGTATGGATCTGATGGCTAATTGGTTAAGCTGGTCCGTGATGTTTTCTAGATCCATTTGGCTGGTCAAAGCTTATAAGGAGGCACTGCAGTTCTCTCGGATGTTCCTTGTGCCAGACCTTATTAATGGACCATGCCTTATGACCGGGATCAAGCTTGTTGGTTCTTGGTTCAGGATGTCCTCATCATTCCCTACCCCTTGAAAAGATTATGTCCTCAGAATTGCTTCATCTGCATCAAAAGGGGCTAAGTCAGACATGTTAAAAGTAGATAAAATGCCATACTTACCTGGAAGATCAATCTGATACGCATTATTATTGATCTTCTTCAAGAATTTTTGAATGGCCCGGTTCCTCTTGGTGAATGCTTAAATTTTATCTCATTGGGAAACCTCTCCGTTCTCATGTGTAGCTAGACCCAGTCTCCAGGTTCAAAACTAACTTCCTTGCGGCCTTTGTTGACATACTTTTTCGGTTTGCTTGTTCTTTAACTCAATGTTCTCCTTAACTTTTGCATGGATTCTTATGACAAATTCAGCTTTAGTTTCTCCTTCTTGATTGATCATCTATTCCTTGTGTTCTAAAGGCAAAAAATTTAAGGGATTATTTGGTTTGAAACCATAGAAAACTTCAATAGGAGAGAGTTTAGTAGTAGAGCGTGGAACACGTTTATAAGCAAATTCAATGAAAGGTAAACAATCAATCAAATTCCTCCAGTTTTTACCAACCGTGGCCCATAGAAGGGTGGATAGAGTACGGTTGACAACTTCTGTTTGCCCATCTATTTGTAGATGACATGTTTTTGAGAAGAGCAGCTTGGTGCCTAACTTCCTCCACAAGATTCTCCAGAAGTGGCTAAGGAACTTGGTGTCTCTGTCTGATACATTGGTATGTGGAATGCCATGATACTTCACCACCTTCTTAAAGAACAGATCAGCCGTCTGAGATGCATCATTCGTTTTGTTGCAAGGGATAAAGTGTGCCATTTTGGAAAATCAATCCACCACCACAAAGATTAAATCCTTGTTCCTAATCTTTTGCAAAACTAGGACAAAATCCATAGAAAGATCTACCAAGGCATGTTAGGAATAGGTAAAAGAATGTATAAACCATAAGCATATGAACTGGATTTGGACTCTAGGCAAGTGATGCATTTAGAGCAGAACTTCTCTACATCTCTCTTCAGCCGTGGCCAGAAGAAGTGCTTACCAACTATGCTCAAAGTCTTATCAATTCCAAAGTGTTCCATGAGACCTCATCCATGTGCTTCTCTGAGTATAAGCTCACACATGGATCCTTGTGGCATGCATACCCTTTTGTCCCTGAAAAGAAAACTGTCATTCAAATAGAAAGGACCTACGGCTCCATTGGTGCAAAGCTAGAAGGTCTCTCCAAAGTCTGGATCCTCCTCCTACTGATTCTTGATGTGCTCAAAGCCCATGATTTTTGCCTCCATCGTAGCAATCAGGGCATATCTCGTTGAGAGTGCATCAGCGACGATGTTCTCTTTTCCCTTTTTGTACTTAATGACATAGGGAAAGGTCTCCACAAACTCTAACCATCTGGTGTATCTTTTTCTTACAGTTGTTTGTCCTCTTAGGTATTTAAGAGTCTTATAATCTGTATGGATAACAAACTCTTTAGAAAGTAAGTAATGTTGCCAAGTTTCAAGAAACCTAACTAGAGCATAAAGCTATTTGCCATAAGTAGGGTAGATTAGGGCAGCTCCATGCAACTTCTCACTAAAAACGCTATTGGACGACCTCGTGTGAGTACAGCTCCAATTCCTGTTCCTAAAGCATCACATTCAATCTCAAAATTTTTATTAAAATCAGGTAAGGATAGAACCAATGAATGTGTGAGGCTGTATTTAAGATTCTTGAAAGCTTGCTCTTGCTGTTCTGCCCATTTGAAAGCCACATCTTTCTTGATAACAGATGTTAATGGGGTAGCAATGATACTGAAATCACGTAAAAACCGTCGGTAAAAACTAGCCAAGCCATGGAAGCTCCTGACATGTCCTATGGTTGTCGGTGTTGGCCAGTCTTGGATTGCCTTGATCTTCTCTTCGTCAACTTTCAAACCCTGTGTACTAACCACAATGCCTAAAAACACAACTTGATCAGCGTAGAAGGTACATTTCTTTATATTGGCATATAATCCTTCTAACCTAAGCTTGTTCAGTACTGGTTCCAAGTGTTTGATATGATCAGATAAGCAAGAGATGTATATGAGAATGTCATCAAAATATACAACTACAAACTTACAGATGTATGCCCTTGGGGAATTGGTGAGTCCAAATAGCATGACTAGCCATTCATACAATGCTCTATTAGTCTCGAAGGCTGTTATCCATTCATCTCCTTCTTTCATCCTAACTTGATGGTATCCGCTTCTGATGTATATCTTGGAGAATAAATTGGTCTTACTAGCCTTGTTTTCCTTGGTGGCTTTGTCTATGGCGGTTTGCAGCTCAAACACTTCTTGTGGAGACAAGGGTGGTAGGTGATGCTTGCGGCCGTGGTGCATGAAGGAATAAATGTTTGTGCGACCGTTATGGATAGTTTCCTTGTCAAAATGTTAAGGCCTTCCAAGAAGTAGATGTCCGACTTGCATGGGAACAACGTCACACTTCATCTCATTGGAGTACTTGCCTATGCTGAAAGGCATTATGACTTGCTCTCCAATCCTTAGGAAAATTTCATCATTGAGCCACTTAAGTCTGTAGGGCTTCAGATGCATGGTCGTCTTGATATCTATCTTAATGACAAGATACTTGCTAGCCAGGTTTGTGCATGAATCTCCATCACTAATCAAACTGCATACCTTTGATTAAATGTTGCATCTCGTATGGAATATGTTCTCTATGTGCACGGTCTCTAGATCAAACATAGCACTCACTACTCTCCTGGTTACTAGCATCTCTCCCACCTCAAGATAGTCATTGACTTCATCTTCTGATTCAACAGGCTCTTTGTCAGCTTCATCTCCTGTCTCGTACTCTCTATCGTCGTTAAGGAGCATGACTCGGCAGTTCGGACATTCATTGGTGTAATGTCACTTCCCTTTGCATTTAAAACAGGTAATCTCACGGTTCGTCTAAGGTAAAGCCTGACCTTGCTCTAGTTTGTTGGTTTTATACGTCTTGGGGGTAGTTTTCTTAGATGGGTTATCAACAGCTATGGCCTTACCTTTGTCAAAGCTTCTCGGTGGTGCTTGCTGTTGAGACCAAGTGCTCCTTCCTCGAGGAGCCGTAGCTTACTTTCTCTTGATGTGTTGCTCGGCTTGCGTGGCCAAGTGCATAAACTCTTCAAAGGTCACGTATTGCTGCCTCTCCACCTTGCAAGCAATATGGTCGTTCAACCCTTCCACGAACTGAGCCATCATCATCTCCTCCGAGTCTGGTAGCTCCAGCCGATTCTTACTGGCCTCAAACTCCTCAAAATATTCTTTTATTATCCTGCCTCCATGTGATAGCTTTCGAAATTGCCTTTGGAAGTCGCAGTAATAGTATCCAGGCGCATACCGCTTTCGGAGCATCACTCTCATGTCATCCTAACAGTTGATCGGGTCTATTCTGGTCTGTATTCTTTCGTAAACCTCTTTATCCCACCAGAAAATAGTTTTGTCTGTGAGTTGGGTGGCAACCAAGGACACCTTCCTTACCTGCTCGTACCAGTAGTGATCAAAGATGTGTTCCATCCTCCTTTCCCAATCGATGTATGCGTCCGGATAGACGTTGCCTGCAAATGTAGGCGGTGCCAGCATAATGTCATGGCCTCCATGCCATGGTGTCTCTTCCTCCATATCTCGGCCTCAGTCTCTACCCCAGAATTAATTTCTCCTAGGCTGTCTTTGTTGGTCAGGTGGCTCCTCATCATCCTCAAGACTTGGTTTGTCACTATATGACTCGTATCCTTCTTCATGTTGCTGGATCCAAGGCTGTTGTTGTTGTGGTTGCCTCCTTTGTTGACCATTACCCACGTTATGGTTTGCATTCGGCGGCGGTAGCCTCCGTTCCACTTAAGTCAGGCGGTCACTCCTGCCTTAAAGGCTGGCAATCAGTTGCCTTAGGACTGTGTCATGGTCGAGCGGCTCTGGTTTTCCGGCCATGATTCTCTTGGTCTTTTGCTGATTATGAGCTTTTATCTCTGATACCAAGATGATGTAAGAGCAGGAAGATCAGGGGTGATCTCACGGATTGATGGGCTGATGGAACCGAGAAGGCTGGTCGTACAACACCCTCCTTCTAGATTAGTGGATGGACGATGGAATGACGTGGATAGATTGATGGATTCACGGCCAACTGGCCATACAACTCTCTTTGACAATGAACAAGTGATGGAATGGAATAGATGGGTGGATTGAAGGCGCCACAAAGCTTGATGGAAAGAAGCTTTGATAAGTCAAAGTGATTAAGGCCGATATGACACACGAGCTCAAGGCTTAAAAGGTAGGGTTCATTAGCAAGAAAACTCAGGTTTTTTTATTGAATAAATTGTAAAGGTACATTGCTGCTTAGAGGGGCCTTATAAAGGTAGGGTTCTCTAGCCAATGCAGCTTTTCCCTTTTTGGGGACTTGAAGCAAATTATACAAAATTAAATGCCTAAAAAAATTGCAGTGCCTACTAAAGGAAAACTAAATAACTTGATATAACATGTTGCTTTATGACTAAATAAAAGAAAACACAAAGATTACAAGAGCAAACAGTTAGTTTTATGAAAGGATATTGAAATAAATGTGTGTACCTTTGCTTGATTTGTAGCCATTTGAAGGGACACAGACAAGGCTATCTTCACTTGGTTGAATGCTGCGTTTTGGAGTGTCCATGAAGTGCACCGTTTAATAAGTATGAAGGAGATGAGAATGGTAAGTCTAGGGCGCTTAATGAGAGGCCATTCTCCTTCATTGTCTTCATAAAATAAAATGGGACTGAATTGTATAGCATATGGTTCTTGAACCTCACAAGTGCCTTTGTCATTGATCACCTCACCGTCAGCTTGGATGGAAGTGATGGCTAGTTGGTTAAGCTGGTCCGTGATGTTGTATAACTACACTTGACTGGTCAAATCTTGTAAGGATGCATTGAAATTCTCTCGAATGTTTCGTGCAGCAGACATTGTTAATGGACTGTGCCTTATGACCAGGATCAAGCTGGTTGGTTCTTGGCTCTCATTGTCACCTAATGCTTCTTATAAGTGGTATTCATCGTCATTCGCTTTGTTACTCACTAAAAGTCTGTTTTAGGCAATAAGGCTCACCATATACCCTTTTCGATCCAAATGGGACTCAATTCAGTGTCAGATTCTCATTTCTGGGCTTTCACATTAAGTGAGAAACAACCTTCATATGTTTCTTCTTCTTCATTTAAGAGTCCCCTAAAGCTTCTTAGAAGTGGTATTCATTATCATTGGCTTTGTTACTCATTAAAAATATGTTTTAGGCAACGGTGTGAAAGTAAATCAGAATCACTGATGAACTAGAGTGAAAGAGAGTTCTGCGAGAGAGAGAGAGTGAATTAGTGAGAGTAAAGGAATAAAGAAGAAGAATGATTTTCCATAATTGAAATGAAGTACATACAAATTGTTTAAATAAGCAAGTAGCCTAAGAAGATATTTAGCTAAACTATTCAATATAATAATCAAGGAATATATTAAATTAAGCTTGCTCTGGACAGTGATAGTGACCCATGAACAACGGTCTTCTCTTCTCAAGTCCATAAGAGGAACATGTGACTTTTACCATAAAAATTTCCTCTTACTGGTCTCATGTCCTTCTAACGGTCATATATCCTCTAATGCTTCTTAGATGTGGTATTCATTTTCATTGGTTTTGCTACTCATTAAAAACATGTTTTAGGCAATAGGGGACACCAAAATCCATTTTGGATACAAATGGGTCTCAATTTAGTCTTCGATTGCCATTTTTGGTGATTTGAATGGTTGATGAATGGTGTGTCACACTGAATGAGAAACAAGCTTCATATGCTTCTCCTTCTTCATTTAGGAGTCCCATAATGCTTCTTAAAAGGGGTATTCATTTTCATTGGCGTTGTTACTCATTAAAACATGGTTTAGGTGATAGGGGATAACAAAATCTCTTTTGGATCCAAATGGAACTCAATTCAGTCTCAAATTCCTATTTTTGGTCGTTTGGATGGTTGATGAATGGTGTATCACATTGAATGAGAAACAAGTTTCATATGCTTCCTCTTCTTCATTTAGGAGTCCTTAATGCTTATTTGAAGTGGTATTCATTCTCATTGGCTTTTGTTATTCATTTAAAGTATGTTTTAGGCAATATGACACATCATATACCCTATTGTCTCGAAATGGGACTAAATTGAGTCCTAGATTCCTATTTTTGGTCATTTGGATGGTTGATGAATGATGTCTCAGATTGAATGAGAAAACAAGCTTCATTTGCTTCTCCTTCTTCATTTAGGAGTCCTTAATGCTTCTTAGAAGTGGTATTCATT
>KE155451.1:17521-29731 GCA_000411075.1 Sisymbrium irio
TCTAGCGGTGAGGCTGTGGATCAAGTTTAATAGAGAGTGCCTTTTCTCTATCTACAGCCCCTTCGCTGTCTCTTTAGCCGCCGGAAATCTCAAGATCGAGACATTCCGTCAGTATATTGCTCAGGATGTTCATTTCCTTAAGGCTTTTGCTCACGCGTGAGTTCTCTCTCCTACCTCATGTATTGGCAGGAATTTATAAATGCGGATGGTTTAGCGTATAGATTAATCATGTTAGATATTGAAGGTTGCGAAGTTAGGGCTAAAAATGGTCAGTGAAAGGATGGATCTGGATCAATTGTAGGGCTTTAGAATTATATAATCGATTCTTTTGTTGTATCGTTTGATAAGAACTAAGTTCAGTGGATACTGTCAGATTTTGTAGAATCATAAGCTGTGACGTGTAAGAGGATAAATCAATGGAATATATGCTTGATTCTTTTGTTATATCTTTTTGTAAGAACAAAGTTCAGGGGATAATGTCAGATTTTGTAGAATCATGACCTCTTACTTTTAGAATTTCTGAAGTTGTTGGCTTCTTAGAATGGTGGTACCAAAGATAAGGTTTCTATTAATGAAGGGTTTTGAATTTGATGTATGGCAAACTTTGTAAGAACGAAAGTTCATCAAGAGTAGTTAGTTTGTTGTAGAAATTGTTTTTATCTGGTTTTCTGATTCTGAAAGATTTCTTGTTTCCTTTTGGAATGGTTTTATGATCTCTTAAGGCTGTTATACGCTTTACATTTAATGTGGTTGCTCATGTCTCACGAATGATTTGATTTTCATAATTGTAAAGTTCTAGTTGCATTGGGAAATGATAATTGTATTCACATTATATCTTTTGGTTTAAGCAGTAGATCAATTGATTTTATTTTTGCTTATAACTGTTGAGATGTAAAAAGATAGTTGAAATCTATATAATTCTATGAAAGGCTATCATTGAAAAAAGTTTTGTTTTCGTGAATTTTAGGTATGAATTGGCCGCAGAGTGTGCTGATGATGATGATGATAAGCTGGCAATTTCTAATTTAAGGAAAAGCGTGTTGGATGAGCTGAAAATGCACGACTCGTTTGTACAGGTAGAGCATGTTATTTCTTGTTTTACATGCTCATTTACTTCTACAGTATGTTGAAAAATTATAATTCGTATGAGTCCGTAGGATGGATCTTAATTCATATATCTAATCTACATGGATTGGAAAAATGAAATATCATCATATCAAAAAAGCTGAAACTAAAAACTTTCACTCATCACTTAAACTCTTTTACCAGGATAGATTTATTGCAGTCATATCCCTGAAATTGATCAATATCTATCTATAAGCGATGGCTCGATATCTAATTTGTTGTTTCTTTAAAATTTTGGAGGATTGATAGATATATATTCTGACTATGTCATTTGACATTAACCGTTAAATGATTGATGTAATCATGTAATGTTCGTTTTTGAGATAGGCTAAATGTTTTAATAATCGTACCCATCAGTAAAATTGAGTGAATTAGTTATTTTAAGCCTTTTGGTTCTGAATTCCAAGCGCCATTAGTGCAAGAATCACTTGAGGTTCTTTTACTTCAACACTTGGGGAGTATTGTGACAAAGAGTCATGCGTGGATATATATTGAAGCTATTGGTTTTACATTCTGTTTCCTATGTATATTGATGTCACGAAGCTTCTAAAGTATGTAAAATATTGTTCTCAAGTTTTATGTTAACTTTGTTGTATTGATTTCATTGACATAAAGTGTCCTGGAGGACATCATTATTAGATTTTCTGTTTGAAGTGATAGTCTAAGTAGAATGCTTCTCTGAGCCTTTGCAGGATTGGGATGTCGAAATTAACAAAGAAGTAAGTGTTAACTCAGCAACTTTGAGATACACCGAGTTCTTACTAGCTACAGCATCCGGAAAAGTAGAAGGACTCAAAGCTCCCGGCATGCTTGATACTCCATTTGAGAAAACGAAAGTGGCCGCCTACACGCTTGGTGCTGTGACACCTTGCATGAAGTTGTATGCCTTTCTTGGTAAGGAGTTTGAAGCGCTTCTAGATCCGATTGAAGTTAACCAGCCCTACAAGAAATGGATTGATAATTATTCTAGTGATGCTTTCCAGGTATGTAATTATTTCATGTCTTTGCCTAATTCTATGAAGTTTAAAATGTATTTGGTACGTTTTCTGTGATAATTCATCCAGTATAATCAATCGTCTGTTTTCCTTTTGTCCAGGCATCAGCTAAGCAAACCGAAGACTTGCTCGAGAAGCTTAGTGTCTCTATGACCGGCGAAGAGCTGGACATCATTGAAAAATTGTATCGCCAGGCTATGAAACTTGAAGTAGAATTCTTCCATGCTCAACCGCTTGCTCAACCTACCGTAGTTCCGCTACTGAATAACCATTCAAAAGATGATCTCATGATATTTACTGATTTTGATCTGACTTGCACCGTTGTTGATTCTTCCGCTATTCTAGCTGAAATTGCAATCGTAACTGCCCCGAAAGATGATCAGGGTCGATCTAGTCAGCAGATTAATCGGATGCTATCGGCTGACCTTAAGAACACCTGGAGTATACTATCGAAGCAATATACAGAGAATTATGAAGAATCCGTAGAGAATATTCTTAATAAAGAAAAAGGTCAGACTCGTTTTACTTTTAGTTGATCCTTTTTAAGTGGTTGAGACTTTGTCTTTGATCATCTTTTCATTTGGGAAATTTGATTTTGCGTTCTTTTGCAGCGGACAAGTTTGACTATGAGGGTTTATGTAAAGCACTAGAAGAGCTCTCAATATTTGAGAAAAAGGCAAACGATCGAGTGATCGAGTCTGGTGTACTCAAGGGCTTGAATCTGGAAGACATCAAGCGTGCTGGGGAAAGGTTAATTCTTCAAGATGGCTGCATCAATGTCTTCCAAAATATTTTAAAGACTCAGGATCTGAATGCAAAAGTCCACGTGCTGTCGTATTGTTGGTGTGGTGACCTCATCAGGGCAGCCTTTTCTGCACGTATGTGTCAAAATCCTTCATTTCTTGATTTTTGCAGAAAATTCAGGTCCTTGAATTAAGAAACTATGCTAAAAAAACAAAACCTCTTTACAGGCGGAGTAGATGCAGTGGAAGTACATGCAAATGAATTCTCATTCGAGGAATCCATCTCGACTGGTGAAATCGTAAGAAAAGTGGAATCCCCGATTGACAAGGCTCAACAGTTCAAAAGCATTCTGCAAAAGAGAAAAAATGACGATAAGGAGAAAAGCCTCATTACTGTTTATATTGGAGATTCAGTAGGTGACTTGCTCTGTCTCCTGGAAGCAGACATAGGAATAGTGGTTGCCTCTAGCTCAAGCCTCAGGAGAGTTGGAAGCCATTTCGGTATCTCATTTGTGCCTTTGTTCTCTGGAGTTGTCCAAAAACAGAAAAATCACACTGAAGAAGAATCATCAGCAATCTGGAAGGGACTCTCTGGTACACTTTACACGGTTTCAAGCTGGGCCGAAATTCATTCCTTCGCTCTTGGATGGGAGTAGCCGGTAGAAGAGTATATGGTGAGATATATGTATATACTACCGGGTGGCCAGTTTTATCAAGAGCCACATAAATTTCAGTCTTCTCTTTCATATTGTGACCAATGGGGATGATGACCTTCGGTAAGTTTCGTCTAGTATTTCATCTGCTTTATAAGTGCGATGGCCTCTTGGCTTTTGACAGAAAATTGTAATGCCGAGATGTCATTTGATGATTGAACTCAACAATTGTGAAGAGCCCCCGTATACATGCATATAATTAAACGTTTTCATTCTTGTGGACAGTAATATTTTAATACTCGAAAGAGATTCAATAGCCTTTTTATTTATCTCAAAAGACACTTTTATATTAGACTATTACGAATAGTCCTTCTTGACTACTACCCTGTTTTTATTTCTGTTGTCTTTCGTCCTCCTTTGATGCTCTTCAATTTTGTAAATTCGTCATCTGAAAGTTGTTTCCTCTTCAGATTCTCTTCTGGAGGTGGTAGATGAAGTTTTAAATGAACTTTGGGGTTTTGGCTCTGGTTCTCTACTGGACGGTTAGAATTGCTTTTGTTGGATGTTTTGTTTGTCACTGCAGGCAGATTCCGAAACCCAATGATGGGACAGAGCTGTTTCTAGGTGGTTAATAGATCTGTGTTCTCACGACTTCAATAGATTGGGAGTTCGTTTGAGATGTTTTAGATCTCTTCTCCTTGATTTTATTAGTGTCTTCATACTTCAACTTCTTATTCGATTGTTGTTAATTCGCATTCTTGACTCGTATGTGTATAAAATGCGACCGACTGAGCCACATGAAATTCGACCGACCCGGGACAACATTTTTATGCGACTGACGGGGCTACTTTGGACGCGAAAGGAACTGGAAGGTCCCTTGGACTAATTTGCAATTTCAAACACTTTTATTTATTTTTCTAAGTCTTTTCCGAGTTGAATTCAAGCAAAACTTAAACATAAGTGTAAAAGGCCAAACACTTTGTCATTATTGGTACACAACTTTTTAATCAAAAACTCTTCTCAAAGAAATTTCTTTCTTGTTCTTCTTGAAAAATATCGTTGCTTGAAGGTTTACTTCATCCAACAAACTCCTTTAGGCTGTTCTTGTGCGTCATACTAAGAAGTCTTAATGCTTGGGAATATCTGAGGCCAATCCGTAACCTCAGTGCGACCCGACGATCCACCTTTGGAGCGATCTGTTCCAAGCTTATCCCCACGATAAAAAGTCCCAAAGGGCTCATTCCTGGCTCAATCCTTATCAATTTGGTATCAGAGCCGCTTTTGGTCAGATAATTCTTCTTTGTCTTTTCACTTTCTTTTCTGAAAAATCATATTTTTCTTCATCTCTATTCTTTTCTTTCTTCTGGATTTTGAGCCACTCTAGTGTGTTCCAAGTCTTGATCTGATAGATAATTTGTTATATTTCAAAAAAAAAAACAAAAAAGAAATAACTAAAAAAAATCGTATACGTTAAAAAAACCAAATCAATTGGACTTAGGAACTGAACTAAGAAGTAATTCAGTTCTGAGTTGGTTAATGCGAAATCCAGACACAAAACACCTAGTCTTGGTTGCTTTGTCTATTGGGCGATATGAGGATGAGATACTTTATGACATCTTGCGAATGGATGCCAGCCATATCCTGTTTGGGAGGCCATGACAATTTGACAAGTGTGCTGTTCATGATGGCTTTACAAACCGTTATTCTTTTGAGCACAAGGGCAAGAAGATCACATTGGCTCCATTCTCACCTTTGGAGGTCCATCAAGATCAGGTCAACTCAAAAAGAACCGTGACCAAGACAAGAAAGCGGTGACCAAGCTAAAGAAAGCTAACTTCTACCTTAAGCAAAGTCAGGTTAAAAATTCCTTACACTCTCAACAAGCTCTTATTCTCTTACTTTATAAGGAAACACTTATGTTGTCTTCTGACATTGCACCAAATGTTCCGAGTGAGCTTAAGATACTTTTGCAAGAGTTTGAGGATGTCTTTCCAAATGATAATCCACAAGGCCTTCCTCCAATCCGTGGGATTGAGCACCAGATTGATTTTGTTCTAGGAGCCTCTATGCCAAACAGGCCGGCTTATAGAAAAAATCTCGTAGGTACTAAGGAGCTACAAAGGCAGGTTGAAGAACTGATGAAGAAATGGTACATAAGAGAAAGCATGAGTCCGTGTGCTGTGCATGTTCTCTTGGTCCCAAAGAAGGATGGTAGCTGGCGCATGTGTGTGGACTGCAGGGCCATTAATAATATAATAGTTAAGTACCGCCATCCCATCCCTAGGTTAGATGACATGCTTGATGAACTTTATGGATCTTGCTTCTTTTCTAAAATAGATCTTAAAAGTGGGTATCATCAAATTAGGATGAAGGAAGGGGATGAATGGAAAACAGCCTTTAAGACTAAGCATGGGTTGTATGAGTGGCTTGTAATGCCATTTGGATTGACTAATGCTCCAAATACTTCTATGAGACTAATGAATCATGTGCTAAGATCATTCATATGAGTCTTTGTAGTGGTTTACTTTGATGATATCCTGGTCCATAGCAAGTCTTTATAAGAGCATGTCAATCACTTGCGTTTGGTCTTAGGTGTCCTTAGGGAAGATAAACTTTTTCCAACTTGAAAAAGTGCACTTTTAGAACAGATAACCTAGTCTTTTTGGGTTTTGTTGTCAGTGCAGGGGGTTTTCAAGTGGATGCATAGAAAGTCAAAGCTATCCATGACTGGCCTAGCCCAAAGACGGTTGGAGAAGTCAAGAGCTTCCATGGTCTAGCCGGCTTCTATACGAGGTTTGTCAAGGACTTCAGCTCTATAGCCGCACCCATGACTGAAGTGATCAAGAAGGAAGTTGGATTCAAATGGGAGAGGCTCAAGAGACTGCATTTCAGATCTTAAAAGCAAAGCTTACCAATGCACTTCTTTTAGCTTTGCCTGATTTCTTAAAGACCTTTGAAATTGAGTGTGATGCTTCTGGTGTAGGTATTGGAGTTGTGCTTATGCAAGAAAGGATGCCAATCGTTTTCTTTAGTGAGAAACTTGGAGGAGCAACCTTAAACTACCCAACGTATGACAAGGAGATCTATGCCTTGGTCCGTGCACTTCAGACTGATCCTGAATCTCTCAAGCACCTCAAAGGCCAGAAGCATCTCAACACTGATCCTGAATCTCTCAGGACAAAAGAGTTTGTGATCCACACTGATCCTGAATCTCTCAAGCACCTCAAAGGCCAGCAGCAGCTCAACAAAAGACATGCCCATTGGGTAGAGTTCATTGAGACATTCCCATATGTCATCAAATACAAATAAGGTATGGACAATGTTGTTGCTGATGCCTTGTCACGCAGGTACACCCTTCTCTCAACCCTTGAAACCAAGCTTATTGGGTTTGAGTTCATGAAGGAACTTTATGTTTCTGATTCGAATTTCAAAGAACCTTTTCTTAAAAGCGCTAAGGCTGCATTTGGAAAGTACTATAGGGTTAATGGGTTCTTGATTCATAGTAAGCGTTTGTGTGTGCCTTATTGTTCCCTTAGAGAGATGTTTGTTAGGGAGGCACATGGTGGAGATTTGATGGGACATTTTGGTGTGAGGAAAATGTACAATGTCTTGCAAGATCACTTCTTCTGGCCAAGCATACTCAAAGATGTGGAAAGGATATGTAGCTGCTGTGTTACTTGCAAGAATTCCAAGTCCAAAGTCCAACCCCAAGGTTTGTACACTCTTCTTCCTATCCCATCTCATCCGTGGACTGATTTATCAATGGACTTTGTCTTAGGGTTGCATAGATCTAAAATCGGTAAGGATTCTATCTTTATGGTAGTAGATATGTTCTCTAAGATGGCCCATTTCATACATTGTCATAAGTCTGATGATGTCATGCATGTGGCTGATTTATTCTTTACAAAATTTGTTAGGATGCATATGGGTGATAGTGTTTTCAAAAAATTTTATACGAAAAGATTAACTTGAACAGCTTTTCGGGAAAATGTTTTCTAAAACTTTCCGAATACTTAGCATGAACAGTGTTTCGGAAAAACTTTCTACGAAAAGCTTAACTTAAACATTTTTCGGGAAAACATATCCAAACACTTTCCAAAAACTTAGCATGAACAATGTTTCGGAAAAAAATTAAATGCAAAGCTTAACTTGAACAGCTTTTTTGAAAATGTTTTCTAAAACTTTCCAAAAACTTAGTATGAACAGTGTTTCGAAAAAACTTTCTACGAAAAGCTTAACTTGAACAGCTTTTCAGGAAAACATTTTCTAAAAACTTTCCGAAAACTTAGCATGAGCAGTGTTTCGGAAAACTTTATGCGAGAAACTTTACCTGAACAGTTTTTCGAGGGAAACATTTTATAAAACTTAGCATGAGCAGTATTGATATAACACACTGATTTATATCTGTGCACACACTGATTTATATCCGTGCATGGATTTGATCGAACTGTTT
This sequence comes from Sisymbrium irio, assembly GCA_000411075.1. Taxonomy (NCBI): domain Eukaryota; kingdom Viridiplantae; phylum Streptophyta; class Magnoliopsida; order Brassicales; family Brassicaceae; genus Sisymbrium; species Sisymbrium irio. The sequence goes on from KE155451.1 coordinate 25,491, forward strand.
CCCGATCAGGGAATTGGCTAGGTTCCTAAGAAGGGTGATGAGAGAAGTGTTGCCAGTTGTGGCCAGCAATGAACATGTTCGAATCCAAGAGGATTGAAAGAGTATTGATGAGTGATTTTTGTTTCATAAATTTCTCTTGAGTTTCTTAGAGGGTTTCGGTTTTTCAAGTGTAGGAATGGTTTTGTATACACTCATGCTCCCCAAATTGTTTTTTTTTTTGGAAACAGCTGGACAGGTCATGAGACTAGTTGCCTATGTACCCCAGTTCTAGGGGATCAAGCCAATTTATAGTTCATGTTATCTGATATACTAATGGTAGTACTTCTTAAGGTGCATCGCATTCCAGCTGTGAATGACTTGGAAATCGTCGTCGTAGGTGAGTTCGTATGCCCCTGGCCGGAAGACTTTAATGATTTTAGAGGGGCCTTCCCAATTGGCACATAGTTTCGCAGGACGAGATCTCCTTTTTTGAATCTCCAATTTTGAACTTTTGAGTTATAGTACTTGGTGGTGGCTTGCTGATAACTCAGTATTCGAATCAACGTTTGATCTCGTCTTTTGTTGATTAGATTGAGTTTGTCCAGGAGCATGGCCTGATTGATCTCTTCTCTTTCGGGAAGAAAACGACGGCGCACTCGGGGGGAATTACACATGTGAAAGTCAAAACTGGCACAATCAAAACATATAATTTTATAGGGGTTCGAAATATTTTAAATAAGAACTCGAGGACCAAGATTGCAAAAGTTTATTTTTATTGATCTCTTTTCGAAAGTATAAAGAATAATTCGTAAAAATTCAATAAGTTTTATAATAGGAGTCTAAGTATTCAGAATCAGATGGCTAAATTATATTACATGTTTCTATATATATATTGAATGTCTTGAGCTACTGAGGAGTCTTACTTCCAATTTGGGACTTTGATAACTCGCTAATTTTTCATATTTTGGTGGGTTTTGGAAACATTATTAAAAATTAAGGAGCAAATTGGAAGTTTCCCAAATTGCCAAATTGCTTCTTCAGGAACTCTTCTTTTTTTTCTTCCTCTAGTGGTCGCATGAGTTTCACGACTTGTGTTTGGTTGCTCGATGAACTCCACCCAAATCACTCGCCGTTCCCATGGGGTTGAAGTCGGTGCCAAAGCTGCCAATGCGTCAGTCGGATCATGCTCCCTGCAAGAGATTCGCATCAGCTTGAATTCTCAGAGCTCTTTGGCTAGACCCTTGATGAGCTTGAGGTAGGCTTCCGTTGATTTTCTCTCGCATTGTATTTTCCACTAACCTGGTTTGCGACCAGCAAGGAATTACAATATGCTTGGAGATTTTGGATATTAAGACCCAGGGCAAGCCGTAACCCTGTGGTCAGATCTACGTAAACAATAGCTGGAACGACTGTTCCAAGATTTTTTCATGTGTGTGATATTAGTCATAATACGACTCCTGAACCTTGTTTGGATGATGATCCATCTAAATCAAATTTCTAAACTGAGTTAGGAGGCGGTTTTTGATGCCTGCGGCTGGAAAGTCGACTATTAACTCTGCAAAATTCTGGGATTTGTTGCATGTTCCAGTCTGAAACTCGATATCGTACTCACCGTTCAATATCCTAATTCCAAAATTGGTTTAAGGGGGAATGTGGTGAGCATGATGATCATATGTGACTAGAAGTACTGCCGCAACTTTCTGGACGACATTACTTCAGCTAGTGTTGCCTTCTGCATCAATGGACACTATGATTCCTCATCCATCGGTTTTCGATCATTACATTCATCCCTTATGAGTATTCTGCTAACTGTTGTTTGGTGATAATGTAATATAGAGGAATACTACTGCCGCAACTTTCTGGACGACATTGCTTCAGCAAGTGTTGCCTTATGCATCAATGGACACTAATATTCCTCGTCCGTCTGTTTTCGATCATTATGTTCCTCCCTGATAAGTATTTCTCGTCCCCACAGACGGCGCCAAATTGTGAGAGTCAAAACTCGCACAATCAAAACATATAACTTAATGGGGTTTCAAAATTTTTGTAGATAAGAACTCGAGCACCAATATTGCAAATGTTTATTTTTATTGATCTCTTTCTGAAAGTACAAAGAATAATTCGTAAAAAGCTTCAATATGTCTAATAATACGAGTTTAAGTATTCAGAATTAGATGCCTAAAACCTATTACATGATTCCCTATATATCCTGAATATCTTGAGTTGTTGAGGAGTCCTACTGCCAATGTGGGACTTTGTTAACTTGCTGATTTTTAATGTTTTTGTGTGCCTTAGCCTTTTCTCCGTGAACAGTACTCGGACCGATGAACAGTAACCGACTCGATGAATAGTAACCAACTCGATGCACAATGATTTTATAAAAAAAAAACTCAAAATGAAGAGTTAACTCGCCAATTCAGTTAAGAATTGTTTTGAAGTATGTAATGGAATCTGATCACCGTTTAATGATGTATTTAGTTCACCATTGGACATGAGATTAAGTTGGCAAATCTAAATAGTGTAGTGAAGTGTCTTTTGTGAAAATATCAAAACTTTTTGGATCATCAATCTTCGAGGGGTTGGTGTTAATACCAACAACACACTCCGTTCCGTAAACCAACGCGAAGGGATTTTCCCCAGTGGCTTATCTTGGCGTTGTTCGATTTGGCCAAAGCCCGCCCTCGAGTTCATCATCCCATCGTCCTTTTTTTTTGGCCGAGAACTTTTCCTTAATCTGTATAGGATTTTTTATTGGCTGCTTCTGCTTCGGGACGTCTGGTGAAGTGGGCTGTCGAGTTAAGCGAATACGATATTGAATATCGATCAAGAACCTGTGCGAAATCACAAGTTCTTGCGGATTTTCTGGTTGAGCTCCCTCAGAAAGGAAGCATAGAAAGACCCAAAAATACCACTTGGATCCTCCACGCTGATGGATCAATTCAGCGAAGTGTACGAAACCAGAGACGATAGAATGAAAGCTTACCTAAAAGTGGTCCAGGCGAAAATGCACCAGCTGACGCACTTGCCGCATTAGCCTCAACATCTGCTCCCTGAGAAAGAAGAATTATTCCAGTGGAATTCAATAGACCACCCGTGATGGACATCAAGGAGAAGTTCCCAAATCATCCGTACCGGCCCATGACCAGGTTGAAGAAGGAGCGTTCCGGCTTGAAGCCGAAGATGCAGTTGTGGACCAGAACCATGTCAATGACCATGGAAAGGCGATTGCTTGAGGGGAAATTGAGGTTACCCAACCGAGAAAGCCTGTGCACGGTAAAGCCGAGCCTATCACCCATACCGATCGCACGGCCGTGTACAACTTCAACCCGAAGGGGTCCAAAACCGAGTTGCAACTAGTTCCACGACCTCCCGATCGAATCACTCGACCCAGACGTGACATTCCTTGATCTGATTATCAAGAGGAGTCATCCAGTTCAGACAGAACCCTGTTCGCCCGAGCCGAACAAGCTGTGGCCCTTGGAGCATGCAATTTACCCCGGGAAACTGTCTGCAATACCGAGCCAAACCGAGCTAAGGAAGAGTTGACTGATACAAACCAAGATTTCCCAGAGAAAAACTTCATGGAAGACATTATGGAGCTAAAGGAGCTGAGCGAACGTGAGAAAACTCGATTGGACTGGACTGATCAAGATTTACTCGAAAGAGCTCAAGTGTTCCTTATCGTGAATGACCCGATTGGAGCCGGCGACCCGCGTGCATGAAATGTGACCCACAGGTACATTTTATTCGACCGACTGGGTTGTAACCGTTCACCCGCGGGGCATAAAATGTGACCGACCCGAGAAGACATAAAATGCGATCGACGGACTCATTTGGGACGCGAAAGGAGCTGGAAGGTTCCTTGTGCCATTTTGCAATTTTCAAACACTTTTATTTGATTTTCTAAGTCTATTTTTGATCTGAACACTTAGGATCTCAAGAGTTATTTTAGTTCTTTCTATCTAAGCTTAAAACTTAAGTATAAAAGGCTAAACACTTGTTATTTTTCTTTTACACAACTTTTTAATCAAAAACTCTTTCAGAGAATATTTCTTTCTTGTTCTTCTTGAACATTACTGTTGCTTGAAAGGTTACTTCAATCAACAAACCCCTTTTGGCTGATCTTGTGCGTCATATCAAGAAGCCTTAAGGCCGGTAATATCTGAGGACCATCCGCAACCTCAGTGTGACCCAGCGATCCAACCTCTTGGAGCTCCTACTCCAAGTCTATCTCCACGATCAGAAGTACTAAAAGAATCATT
>KE155452.1:0-14621 GCA_000411075.1 Sisymbrium irio
TATATAGATAATAACTATTTTTATAAATATATTTATAATTATACTTATAGACATTTAATTTTTAAAATAGATAAAATATTATTTTCAAAATATCTACTTATAAATTGATATGGCATTTATTACATATATCAGTTATAAATTTAATATTTTTTACTTTTTATTTGTATTTTTAATTGATTAAATATTTGATTTGTATTATTTAAATTGATGATTTACTTGATCTGCTTTTGTTCTGCCTAATTTTCTTGATCTGCACTTATTCTACTTGATCTGCATGATCTACACGATCTGTCCCATTTGAACTGCTTTTACTATTGGAAGCCTAAGTTCGTCTTTAAACGAGTTTAAACGAGTGCATGAATCTCGTTTTTGTAATCAATTCTACTCGTATGTCCCGATGCACACTTGCATCGCATTTCGATGAATAAGGAAAAGTCGTAAAATTTTCAAAAATATTAGTAGTTGATTTAAATACTATATATCACCTTGATTATTATTAATGCACTCATTCCATATCAACTTTAGCATAGTTAATATTCCAATGAAAGATCCAAGACTGAGCTATGATCGATGTTAAGACTCCGTACTCTTAGTTTAGTAAATGTACCTCGTTTCTTTTAATAGTTAAGCCGATTCTTTAGATCGATGTTAAGATTCCGTACTCTTAGTTTAGTAAATGTACCTCGATCCTTTTAATAGTTAAACAGATTCTTTGGCTCGCAATGCTCGATCTTGAGATGCTAGTTTTTTTTTTTTTGGTATAACCTAAACTACCACACTAGATTGATTATATTCCAGAATGTAATAAATATCTGAGTTGAAAAACAAAACTGAAATTTATAACATAAAAAGTTATTTACAAATATGTATCTCATAATTATGGAGTTTTAAATATCGGTCGAGAAAAAAACCTATAAATCATGATGGTCTATAGGTGATGGGATCGACCAGACCGTTATAAAGACATCTGATGGTCTGACAAAGAGTCTTCAAATCTAGTTTAGATTGTCATCTGATGGTTCATGGTTGTGAGTTATGACACATTCTAACACTAGCCGAATCCAGTTTAATTATCACTGTTTTTATCCCAAAAAATCGACCTAAACTAACAAGTGGATTCATAAAATTAGTTGGGTCTACTCTCTGGATTAACTATTAACCAATGTATAATGGCGGGGAGTACTCATGGGCTTAAGCATATTGATCAAATTGGTTTTACACTTTCTTGCTTATATATAAAAATAATAATTTGATTTTCTTGACAAAGTCTTACTAGTCGCATGGATCTGACCTAACTGCCTATGTATTAATTGCGACCTCGTAAGTCTTACTTACTAGAAACTCATTAAGTCAATACATTGTGTCGCAGAGAGAGACCATTAAGCATTTCAGTTAATTATTACTCGTGATTATGCAAGTGTTCTTTCCATAAAAAAAGAGATATTTTTATTAGATCCTTGGTACATTACATCTATCATTGGTATAACATGGTCCAAACATTTTAGATAAAAAAAAACATGGTTCACACATTTAAAATTAGTGATGACCAATGTTGGGATTATGAAAAGATCTATGTCCAACTCTCTATTTTCTGTTTAATATATGCTATTGTCTATTTTGGTTTTTATGACTAAATCCACATTGATTTATTTTTGGATTTTTTTTCCAAAGATTTTATACTAATTAAAGTTGTACATATTTTTATATATTAAACACTCTCTATCTAAACTTTTCATGTAGAACTTTGTTTGATATTTTATATTCTCTCCCTCAAATTAAGGATCACTCCCATTTCGTTTGTTTTTCTTCAGCAAATTATCTCGCAAAGTTATCTTGAGAATGTTTATCCCACAATATCACACAGGTTCTCTGATCTTTTTCTACCACGACCTCTTTTTCTAACTTGAAGGGTCTCATTCTTACTCGAAAGTTATTTTGGTTTTCTTGCAGTTTTTTGTCGTACCGCTCTGATAACAATTGTTAGAATTGTGAAAGGTTCATGTCCAATTTTTTATTTTCTATTCAGCACGATATTGTTCACTTTAAACTTTTATAACCAAATCAGCATGGATTTACTTTTGGATTATTTTCCAAAAAAATTCATACTAATTAGAATTATATATTAGACACTCTTTTTCTAAACTTTTAATGTTACAACCAACAATTATATTTGAATATAAATGTTTTGAGTAAATAATATTATATGTTTAAAAATAGATCGAATGTAGATATACGAATATTATGTACATGTTTTGTTTGGATGTAAATCGAATATATACGTACGTACTGTATAATATTAATATATACTATAAACCTACTTTTTTTTCTTTCTGGACGGTGACACAAGCACGGTTCATTTCGAGCGGTATGATCATAATGAGCAGATAGAGTTATGTATACCATCATCAGACTTAATAACAAATTTTTTAATTTGTGTGCCTAGCTCTCGCATCAAATTATCAATAATTAAAAAGAAGAGAAAGGGCTTTAACAAAAGAATTAATTACTAAGAAAAAGTGGTAAAAACAAAACTATGACTTGTAATTAATAAAGTGCAATAATTGATTGACTTAACACATTTATTAGGAGAATAAAATATTTACGGATTTTAGAAAAAGCTACTTGAAAAGAATATGGACCGTTTGGTATAAAGAGATTAGGGAAAAAGTCACAAACACAATAGGTCCAGAAACGGTGACGTGACACACAGATCAAAACTTAGCATCGATCGACGATCGTCATCATATACCATTTATCCCTTTAGTCTCAAGCCACAAGAACAAATCTTATTTTAGACTACTATTTTACCCCTCCAAAAAAATCTGATTAACAATGAAATATATCTTGAATATTTTCTTTATCCAAAGCATGTAATCGTCAAAGTAAACTATACTTGTATTATGTAAGAAAATGCTAGGTTGTAGCTATATATTTTTCCTGAAAATTTATATAATTAAGTTTGTAAACTTTTTTTATGTAGCTATATATTTTTTTTTTGTAGAAAATCTTACATTTTTAAATTTTTGAAAAAATTGTTTTAGGAAACAAAATATAGACAAAAAAATGGCTGTAGAAATAAAAAATTATGATCTGTTGGTGTTACGTTTATAAAAATTTTGTAGCCCAAACTAATCACACACGTTATGGGATTTTTATTTCGGATCTGTTGGTGTTACGTTTAAAATTTTTGATAACATTTGTATGAATTTTTGTGTGTGTATTTTGGATTTATTTTTAAATATTTTAGTTATGAAATTCTGTTGTAATTCATTTGTAATAATTTAGTATATATACCAAACAATATTCCTTTTTTATTTTTAATTAAACAAATAATTTATATTTTAGTGAGGTGTTTAAAATCACACTACTAAAAAGGAAAAAAAATAGAGCATGAGTATACAAATATTAAATCCAATTACAACATGTTTTAATTTGTGCATTATATAGAATCAACAGTTGAATAACATGTTGGTACAAAAAAAACAATTGAATAACCTCAAAATGTGTTTGGATTTTAGGTTTTGATTAATACTATTTTTTATTTAGGTCTATTAACTAAACTGATTTAATCAATTTCTATTTCCGACCATTTAGTAAACTATCGATTTTTAGAGTTTTTGATGTCAACCAATCTTAGGTTACCGTTAGATATAATGTTTTCAATATAAATATTATCCCCTTTTGGCATCTTGCATAATACCAAACACCTATCTAATCTCAAATTAAATATTTTGATGTTAAAATAAGAGGATAATCAAAGTTCAAAAAAATAAGAGGATAATCATCGCTTCTTAAAAAAGCTAAACCGCAAAGAAACAAATCTCACACAGACAGTTGTTCTTAGAATAATAATAGAAGAGAATTGAGGGATTAGGAACTCTCTATTATTCAACATCTTTCTTTCAAATAAAATATAAAACCTTAAGAATTATTTTTTAAAAAAAAATCAAGATTACGTTTAAAAATAAAAATTCACTCGGTTTTGTCTGAAACTGTTTCAAATGTCAACTAAATTCCGGTAATTTCCACACACTTGTCCGTACTTGCCTATATAAAGATACACACCCTCATAAAACATATATCAAAATTTCACATTAATGCTTTTCATCTCACATACCACACACTCATATTAACTCTTGACCTTTGTCTTATAAAGATATAGGAGTAAGCATATATCAAAAATTTCTGATTCTGTTTATATGGCTGAGGAGTTTCAAGCGACGTCAGCAATTTGCGGTAGCGGAGGCGGCGCCTGGTGGAACTCGCCGAGAAGTGTTATGTCTCCTTCGGATAATTTCTTGTCGCCTTGTTTCGGAGCTGCAATCACTTCCAATGATTTTGGCTCTCAAGAGAATAATATCAAATCAAGGATGACTTGTACAGACAACAGCATCGCTTTCGGGCAGCGAGAGGCTGATTCAGACAGTGGAGGAAGCACCGTGACGATCGACTCGACGTTGCAAATGATGGGCCTAGGGTTTTCCTCAAACTCTTCAGATTGGAATCAAACCATTTTGTAAATTTCTTAAGATAAAACCCTAATTAGTTTCTTTCAGCTATAGTTTCTTCAGGAAATTGAAAACCTTACTGATGATATCATATTTTATTATTTCTTTGTGTTTTCAGACAAGAAGACTTAACCTCAAGCTTCATAAGGAGCTCACAAGATCAAGATCATGGCCAAGGATTCTTATCCACAACTACTTCACCTTATCTTCTTAATCCAGCTTGTTCTTCATCTTCATCATCTTCTTCATCCTCGAGCCTGCTACGATCCTTTTACGATCCCGAACCGAGTCCTTACAGCTTCGTTTCCACCACTAGCTGTTCAATCAATGATCCGCAGCTCTCTTGGGCAAATAATAAGACAAACCCTCATCATCAAGCTGCTTATGGACTAATTAGCAACTTCTCTAACAACACCAACACTCGACCCTTTTGGAGTTCTTCATCAACCACTAACTTAAATAACACGACGCAGAATAGTTTTGTAACCACTCCCCAGATAATATCTACTCGCCTTGAGGACAAAACCAAGGTAATGAATCACGTATATGTAGAAAATTGCTGATATAAGTTTTCTTGCTAAATCATTGTTATTACTTTTTGTGTTGAAGAATCAGAAGACTAGAGGTCAGAGCGAGTCTGTGAAGAGAGCAAAAGATAATGAATCTGCGTCGAAGAAACAGAGAGTTACCACCCCTTCACCATTACCAACTTTTAAGGTACACCATGAATCACGATTTGTTTCTAATCTTTTATTTTATTTAAATTTCTTGGTGGATAAAATGTATTGTAAATGTAACAGGTGAGAAAAGAGAATCTAAGGGACCAGATTACTTCATTACAACAGCTAGTTTCACCTTTCGGAAAGGTGAATGATTTATGCGTTTATTTTATATATTAATTTGGCTTATCATATACTATAATATACACAAACCAAAGTTTTTGTTTTCTTCTTCTTCGTCACGTTTATGTACTGAGCCTCTTTATTTTTTTGTTATCTTTGGCTGAATTTTCAGACAGATACTGCATCGGTTCTCCAAGAAGCTATAGAGTACATCAAGTTCCTTCACGATCAAGTCACTGTACGTTTCTAGCGATTTCTTTCTAAAATCTGATTTAAATCAAGAAACCCTAGAAATGTATAAATTTTTAACACTATTTTTACATACAGGTTCTAAGCACTCCATATATGAAACAAGGTGCCTCGATCCCACAACAACAGCAGGTTTAATTATTACTCGATCTAGCGTTTGATATATGCCCAACTTTGGAATTTTCATGCTATAGTAGTTATGGTTAAGTAAGTATACTGATGAGTATGGATTCATGCAGATATCTGGTAAATCTAAGAATCAAGATGAAAATGAGAATCAAGAACTAAGAGCTCACGGTCTATGTCTCGTCCCGCTATCAAGCACTTTCCCGGTGGCTAATGAAACAACCGCCGATTTTTGGACACCGACGTTTGGGGGGAACAACTTCAGGTAGAGAAGAATGTATATCATACGGTTCTTTAATCTCTATTAACGCTGAATACTAATCAATAATAGTTTTAAAATAATTTTTAAAAACTAAAAATAAAAGAAAAGTCGCAAGTCATGATCAAAGATTGAATCATTACTTGGAGAAAAAGTAGAGATGGTAGAAGAAGGTGGCTCTTCAAAGGTGGACAGAGGCAACAATGGTGTTGGAGGGGACCAACTACAAAAGCAAGAATGATTTAGGGCTTGGAAAATGGGACTAATTACCATCCATTATAGGCTCTATTTAAAAAAAAGAAAGAAACATATATACCTTCAATAATAGTTGTTATATAGTAATAATTAAGTTAAATTCTTGTTAATTTGTACAGGTGATTAAAGAGAGAGGGTTGTGGTTGTCAAGACGGATGGGAACATATGCTAAATTCAGCTTGAAGACTCTAAAGCATGACAATAATTTTAATATATTTTATTTCTCTTCTTTTTTCTTCTTTTAATTTAATATTTCGTAGGGGGGTTTATCGCTGAATTTAGCAGATATGGGTTGTTTTTATGCTGAATAACCTTTTGTTCCTGTCCTTGTTCTTGAATATATAAATATACATATTTTTTTCTGTTGGTGCCATCGTTGTTAAACACTTATTAAAGATGTTCTTAGTTTGTTTCTAATTAATTTGCATGTGTATACAACTTTCGTTCCGCAAACTAATTTCTAAGGTGACGAAATAACAGGAATATAACAATATATATAGATAAAATACGTATAAACTATATTCATATAGTATGTTGTTAGCAACGATATACATGCCGTGGTAGTATAATATAGATGTATTTAGTTTGCTTACACTCTTTACATGTTTAAAACATACGTAACACAAAATATTTTTATTGACATTTGAAATTTTGATTTGTGTTTATTTCGTGATGAATTGTTAGGGCAAGATTCAACCAGTTAGCAAGAGAACAACAACACAAAACAACAAAGAGAGATGTTTTATTGATTAATGAATATGTAGCAGATTACAATACAATAAACCTATATTGGTGACTATACTGCAAACGGTGTGGTATGTCATGTCGTCAGTTAGAAAAGCGGTTGCTCGACTATTCGTTGCTGCCATTGCGAGAGTATAGTTCTTAGTGTTTCTTTGCCTGTTATTCCATGTTTATCCTTTGTTCTGTGATTTATTTTTTCTTTCTTTTTTTTTTTTGGTAAAAAATTTGATCACCTAAACGTGTAACTTTGAAGCCAAATTCATATGTCCAAGTCCCGTTAAAAAAAATCATTGCATCTTTTGGTTCCTTAAAAATTGGTGCACAAGATATCCAAATAGAAACATAAAACTAAAACTTGTAGTAAAGTATTAATTGAAAATTTTAGTTCTGTGATTTCATTTATTTGTAAGTTTGTCCTAATTCAAGTTTATAAGCTAAAGCTCAAATGTATCGATAGAGACTTCACTGTAGACTAGTGCAGAGTCGGGATGTTGGAACTTGATCACTTAAACATGTAACTTTGAAGCCCAATTTATATCTCAAATTCTTGTTAAAATAAAATCGATTGCATCTTTTGATTCGGAAAAAGGTGCTACACAAACTAAATTGAAAATTAGAACATTAATCTTTTTTTTGAAAATACACTTAATAATACTAACTAAGTGTTAAGATTTACGAGTTTCCAACTTAAAATTAATTGACAAGATCAATTAATGGAATAACTCATATCTTTTATATATTAATTAAGAACTCTTCAAATTTATGATGTATAACATTATGTCTTAATACGTCATGTCGAGATAATGACTGTGAAAGTAATCTTATAATATTTTGGATTTCACAGTAATTTTGAAATATTTGGGATTGGATCTATGACATCAGTTTTTAGACAATTGTCGATGATTAAACTAATTTTGGATTGGACCAAGTTGGAATGTTTTGATTGGGTTTTGATATCATATTAAGTTCTATAAATTAATTTCCAACTCAAAATTAATTGATAATTAATAGAGCATCACATATCCTTTATATATTATTTAAAATCTATTGCAACGTTCTAATAAATAATCCTCACAAATAAAAAAAACTGAATAAATAATCCTATAAAATACGGGTGGAATCAGTTATAGATCTTAGTGGATAGGTTTTCAGGCCAAAGCCACCAAATATCTTCCTAAACCTACGATGGAAGAACGTTATTGGAGAAAATGTGAAGAAATGTGAGGATAGTTGAGAGTATGAGCCTGTTTGGAAGACTTTTTATTGCAAAGCTTCACGTAACAACACAGAGGGAGAAGCCGGAATGGCTTTAGGAAAAGTGGCAAAGAATGAGAAAACATTGGTGATGTGTCGGAGGGCAACAATTGAGCAGCCAATATGACATTTTTAAAACAAAGTGGCATGCATAGTCGTTTCTTCGGATATAGCAGTTGAATAAGACCCGTTCGGATATATAGCCCCATTCAGGTCAGTTTGGTATTTCTTATTTTAGATTGGTTTTAATTCGGTTTTTAGGTCTGAATATTTTGGCCATGTCTAGATACGTAGTTTGTTGATTTCAATGTCTAAACTAAACTAAAATAAATCAGCTCATATTATAATGAAGTTTGGTTTAATTTTTAATATGTAAACTACATTTATATATTGACCGGTTGGTGAATTAATTTCACTCAACAGTAATATAAATGTTTTTTTATCTTTGTTTTTCCTTTTCAATATCGATAAATTCAAATATCATTATTTTATCGATAATTTGTAATCTTTTACTGTAAATAAAAATAAAGATATGCTGTGTATTTAATTTCAAATTATTGACAATACTTTCATAAAGGATAAACATTATTAAACTAGTGATAAAACTTAAATAAACCAGCGTTAAAAATAAGATAAACCAGATCTTTTTGGGACATAACGTTATAGAAATCCCGATTAAAATTTCTGATATCAATGTATTTGATTATATATGTTCTTACATATCCATGTATAAATGTGTGTCCACGGATTGAACTTTTTATTCGTTTGATTAGAACCATATAGTATATATTATGAAAATTTGATAGTGGAAGCCAGTAGACAACAGGCCCACTCGGTTCCTACTTTATGATTTGAATATACATATATGGTTTAGTCCAGTTATATACTGATGATAAATATATACCAATTTGACATTCAACGTCATTCACGTTTAAAGGAAAAAAGATTATTCAAATCTAAGTATAAAGACATATATGTGTCTAATCTATCAAATGTCGCTATATATATATATGCATGCAAGAATTATATTCTTACGAAAGATCTCAATCTCGATAAAATACTCATCAAGAGGTCCCAGGCATGCTTAGTCGGTTGTTTGAATTGAGAAAGACCTCTTGAGAAATTTCTTGTGGTACGTAGTTACAATGTTTTTGTTTCTCCAAAGTCTAAACCGAAGAACATATATGACGTAGAGCCAGCAGTACACCAGTTTCTGATAATTGAAAACGGTGTCAGGCGATGCACACTTTGGTGTGTTGAGAAAAACAAATTTATTAGTTAAGACCATATATAGATTGCGAAGTCGTGTCAGAAAACAAATAAAATTTTAGTGTAAAAATAACAAACAAATAAAATATATGTTGCGAAGGTAGGGTTTAAACATCTCCGCTCTTCCCTTTTAGCAAAAGAGATGACGAATCACAACAACATTTTTTCTAAAATTGTAACTATAGTGCATGTGGAAATTTGAGGTTTCTTCACGAAAAGGACGTGTAGTTCCAACGGACTAATGAGATGCTCCTCTGGCTACAGTGTAGTCTTTAAATATGAACATAGCTCTATCCGTAGAGTTTTTTTTTTTTTTGTTTCGTTTGTCAACCACACTATACAGTTTGTAACAGTACTCCTTAATTGGTTATCCAATCAGGAGAGTAGTTAACAATAAAAAAAAAAGAGGATCCTGTTTTACCATCTAGCTTGTTAGTTCCGTATAATTACGGCCGATTCAGAATTTCAGATACACACTTACAGTCTTACACTCTAATTGCCAGGACTCTTTGTAAATATTTTACTGTGCAAAAATGTTTTACATGTTACAACCAAAAAAATGACACATTTTCTTATAACAAAACAACAATAATTACTTCAAAACACGTATATATGAATAAATTCACATACTCTTGGGACGATCGTGGTTTGGGAATTTTAATAAAGTTTAATGTGTAACTTAGATTCATGTAAGTTTCAGTAGCCAAGTGCATGTGTGAATCTAGTGACATTCGATCGCTCTTTTTAATAACCAAAGATAAAATTAATGTTAAATCACAAATATATATTTGGTGGCCATTTATAGTAGATAACAATAGTGAGCTAGTTTGGAATATCAGATATCATAGATGAGAAAGATGGCATAAACTCGGAATATATCTCAAATCAAATTCACTTCTACCTGAAAGTTCGAATCACTAGTTTCGATCGATTAGAATCAATTTTGTAATAGATTTTGACAAGCTATGCCATGCGCCAAAAGAAATGAAGATCATATAGTGTAAAATGAATAAAAAAGGCAAAAGAGAACATTATGGGCATAATTTTAGTCTTTTAGATGTACAATAAAGGACGAACAAGTTTCATCTTTTTTTGCTTTATGTGATAACAAGTTCTTAGTGTCTTCAGCTATAAGCTTTGTTTGATTGAAGCTTAAAAGCCTTATTCCTTTTTCTATAGAAAAATAATAAAACACTTCGATTCTAATTTTGTTTAAGCTTTTCAGAATCACAAAGACACACGGCTTATTTTCCTCCAAAGGGTTTACTTATTCGTCTACTTTCATCAATCAATATATATGCGTTTTTGACCAGACACCTATCCTATTAGTTTGTATCAGTACCGCTGACAGCTCCTCATAGAGTATGTTAGTTTGTGAACTGTACGCAGCAATTGCCACACAAAAAAACATTTTAAGATAATATAAAATTTATTTTATAATTGTTTTAAATAGAAGTTCGGTTGGCACTTGGCAGGGCCGCAGGGTTGTACGTAGCTCTAAGTCCAATTCAGTGCGTTTAGCACTTTCTTTAATTCTTTTTAAATAGAGTATAGTATCTTCACATTATGAAAAAAAGATAGTGATCCAAAAAAGATCAATACATCCAGTGTTTATTTTAAAAAATTTCTAACATTTGTCGGAACAATTCACTTTTGAGGGGAGACAATCTAAACTCATTTCATACCTTTCTGATCTTGAAGCAAATCGAAAACATATTCCTTGGTATACATTTATGGGCTACATGTAATGGGATCTTCGAGAATTTAATTCAGCTAATGGTGAGTCGTTTACAGGCCCATAAGGCCCAATGTATCGAGAACTCATACGAAGCTGGAACATTTCATTCCTCTCAAAGTTTTTAGTTTTTTGCGGTTGGCTCTTGGCAGGATCATCATTTTAGGATCGTTTAAAGAACAATTTTACTCCTGAGAAATATGAATCAAGATTACAAATTTTTCGCAACGTTCAAAACAATATTTTATTTCCTTCGGAACGAATCTCCTTTTATTTGTACTCGTTTTTAAAAATCTAATAAAACCCAAACCACATTTTTTTATTACTTGAGAATTAAGCTACCTTTCTATTTCACCTATTTCCATAGTACCTAGTAGCATGCAAAACGGAGTCAGGGAGAGAATTCGATCGTATGAACATACAACAACTGAAAAAAGAGTCTAAACACAAACCCCAACTCTTATATCTTTCTTAAATAATTAGCTCTTCTTAGCGGGTTTACTCTCCACATATGGAGATGGATCGGTTTCTTAACGAATGCATATTCTCGAACCACTGCGATTGATTAGTACTTGTTTCAAGTGGTTTTAACTTTTGGTTTATTGTGTTGCCGAGCCATTTCTGCAACCGTTCTTGGAATCTTGAACAAGCTTTAGACAGTTGTGATCAATTTGATTGTATATATCCTGTATATAGGATATTCATTCGAAGACAGTTGGAACCTTGGGACTCGTGAAGTCGTGATTTTTATGTTTGGTACTCATGAGTGATTCAGGAGTCTATCAAGAAATCGCATCCTGCACAAGACGCTAAACTTTTAAATTTATCTATCTGCGCGTGTGTTTATGCTACTTTTAAAAACAGAATATAAAAAAATGTCGTCAACAACAGGGTTCGAACCTGCGCGGGCGAAGCCCAACAGATTTCAAGTCTGTCTCCTGAACCACTCGGACATATTGACTATATGCAATTAGTTTGAAAGATATCTTTCTTGGATTTATCAATAACAAAAAGAAATGCCGAACAAGGTTGTATAAGAACAAGGAATCACGTGTAAATCGATCCACACAATACATATAGTCATCAAGTCCAACATGACCATAATCACTGATTGTGTAATGAGAGCTAAGCACATTCGAACTGATAAATGACAAGTTTATGATCTTGTAAAACTTCACCTGCTCAGATCCGGAGAGGGTCTCCCCTTTGCTTTGCTCTCTTCTTCACTTCTGTTGCCATTTCTCATTTGATGGCTTCAGATTTTCAATGAAGCACCAAAGATTCTATTAACGGGTAAGAGACAAATAGAAATTGTCAAATAATATTTTATTATAAAATAATTATAAAATTAAAATTTATTTTAATAAACCAATGATAAAATGCTATTTAGTAAATGAGGGAAGAGACAGGTTGAAAAGGGTCTTCTATATCCTTTAGACTACTTATAATGGTAGTTTTTTCAACATTTGATAAATTTTATCAACAATTCATAAATTTTATCAACAGTCAGTTGATAATCTTACAATGGTTTGTTAAAATAAATAAAAATCTGATGTGACTAATTTAGTCTTGAAACTTATCAACACCGTTGAAAAATAAAATGTGGGTTCCGTATGCATGACGTGGCAACTTTTAATTGGATCAAAATAATAATGTTTGTCTCTTTTTTTTTATTTAAAACAAAAATATATGGATGCGGACAGGTGGAACAAATATATTGGATGTTTTAATTTTTGACTTTTTCTTTTCATCTCAATTAGTTCACATCAATTATTTCATAATTATAATTATATATATTTAAATTATATATCAAAATTCATAATTTTTCATACTCTATAAATAGAAACTTTTATTTTATTTGGACACATAAAAAACATCTTTTTTACTATAAATGATAACTATTATTAGTAATATGTAGTCATAAATGTTAAAATATAAAGGAAAATAAAATAAGATGTAGTCACAAATATTAAAACATAAAGGAAAATATAAATATAAATAAAATTAATAGAATGGGGTGTTGTAATATTTTTTCAACAAAACTATTGTAGAGAAAGAAAATTAAGTGGGTAGTTGATATTGATGTGGAAGAAAGAGAAAGTGATATATACTGTTAAATGTTGATGTGGAGGGTGTTGTAACTCTCAACCAATGTACATATATGCAAGCTACGTCTTCAATCTCTCTCTTATTTTTTTTTATTTTTTTTCTTTATTCTAATGATAAGAGACTAAACAAAATATTTGTGATAATCATGGTTTTAAAAAATCATTATCGACAAATTTGCTTAAAGATTCTTCACTATTATTTATTTAATTGATTTGAGTTGGAGAGAGAAGAGAAAACATTAAAAATCAATAAATAATTATTTTTATTTTTCTTTCTTCACCAAAATCTATTTTTTGGACAGGTGTTAAATAAGACTTGTTTCTTAAAAATCTAATATAATTAAGATTTAATTCTTCTATTATTTTTAAATTAGTTTTTTCCATTAAGATCTTTGTTAAGATACAGCAATATAAGGATGATCTTATTTTTCAAGTATTCTAGTACAGTTTCTTCTTATTCTTTAATACTACGAACATGATCAAATAAGATCTGTATATAAATTTCTTAGTTAATTTTTGCTAAAAAATTTTAAATTTATTTGCTCCAATTGTAAATCTTCTAATGAGATTTAAAAAAAAACAGTTACCAAAGCCTTTGACTGAAGTTGACCATGGTGAAAGAAAAAAACAATTTAGAAAAAAGCACAAAAATCCAATAAAAATTGGACAGGTAGCATCTAAAAATTAAATTGTATTTTATATGTCTTATATAAAATCTAACTCTTAATTTATTTGGTATTTTTGATTTATTTTAATAAAAAAAACATAAGAAGTGGCTTAAAAAACTAGTTTGATCATGCTCTAATGTAAGATTCGTTTACAAACTATTTATTTTCCCTTAAAATGCTGGTCAGCAACTTACCATTTTCAGTAAATAAAACATACACACAGCAAAAGTACACATTATTAATTTCTTCATGTAACATGCACTGATTCGTCCCCTGCACTAATTAATATCTAATTTCAGATTGTATTGCGGTTAATAACAGCTGACTATCGATAGCCTATGCTTTCTCTTTTTTTTTTGTCTTAATGTTAAGATACCTATGCTTTCTCTTTGGTAGATACTATATATAGAACTTTGTAAATTATTTCTACACGCGGGAAATCTAACCCTAGTAAGTGGTCACAGCCAAGTTACTTAAAAGAGCACGTAAGAGGTAGAACAAGTTACGACGTCCCATGTTGAGCCCTAAAAACAATAAAAATATCGTCAACAGCAGGGTTCGAACCTGCGCGGGCGAAGCCCAACAGATTTCAAGTCTGTCTCCT
>KE155452.1:14786-40735 GCA_000411075.1 Sisymbrium irio
GGACATATTGACAATTTGTTCATTTTATGAACTATATTATACTATTAAGTTAATGTTTCATCAAACTTTATATAAAGAACTAGTTAATGTCTCTTATTCAAAAAGTATTTATTTTTATAAATTAAATTCGAATTTTAAATCTCAATTAAAAAAATCTTTTAATCTGATCAGTAGCACTTATTTTTAATCAAATATTTTTAAAAACCTATTTTATTTTAAAATTATGTTGAGTCCGTTTTGTGTCCGTAGTATAACAGCCCTCGAAAACCCATCTAGATGACTGAATTTGGGGCTCGAAAAATGACGCATTGGATCTTTCGACCGACGGTACGTTATTTTCCTCTTCCGGGGCTTTCCGAAATGGTGCTATCGGCAGCGTAGTTCATCGCGGTGCAAAAGTTATGGCATTCCGAAAAAGTTCCGAATGATTCTTTTACAAAAGATAAATTTTTCACTTTAAAACAAAAACTATCAATTGTATAATTTACTTATTTATTTCGTTACTTATTGAATTTTCAGTTTTGATTGGATATAATTTTGCTCTTTATTTAACCAAAAAAAGAAGAAGAAAATATCTTTTTCCTTATTCTAGAAAAGTATTTTCCGGTAAGCCGACGTGGATACATTACTAAATATCTAATCGACAAGAGATATTTAGCGTGTAATTGTTTAGACCAAAGACAAATATTTTTTTAGCGTGAAGCCCACGAGGTCGTCTTTCTGTGGGTCCCTCTCTCTCTCCGCACACCAATCACCGACCTTCTCTCTCTCTCCGTATCGTCTTTCAGCCTCCCAAAACCCAGAAACCTTCCCCCATTCAACGGCCAGCCTCTGTACCCTAACTCCCGAGTCAAATTCGATGAGACAATGCTCCTTACGTTCAACGGTCTGAAAATCATACCAAACCATAACCGTTTTTGTCTCTCGCCATGACCCTCCTCTCTAGGTTCGTCTCTTCTGCTTCACCTTTCTGGATCTCTTATTAGCTTTCCCGTTTTCTTGGAGATTGCTTAAAGTTGATTCCCTTAGGTTAAATAAAAATCGAGTCTTTATTTAGAAATTTTTGTTAGTTCCCAAAAAAAAGTCTCAATCTTTGATGGGATCCTTCTAAAGTTTGCTCCTTTTTGTGTTGGGTTTGCAGATTCTTTGTCACTAAAGTGGTTACCAGATACACACAATCTATCTACTCTAACCAGAATAATGGAACAGCTGTTAAGGTTTCTCTAAATTTGCCTCAGTTTAGATTTTACTCGCCGTCTGTTAGGAATTTGAGTAATGGGTATCGTCAGAATCATTCATTGGCTCTTTTACCTAATAGTAAAGGAAGATCTTTAGGTAGTCGTCTTCTCTCACGAGGCTATTCGGTTGCATCTGCAAGCTATGTAGTTAAGCAACGTGCTCAAGTCTCTTGGAAATTGCTTCTTCATAGATACTCTAACCACCAATGGAACTTACCTAGGATAAGCATGGTTGCTCAAGCGTTCAGCTTGTCTGTAGCTCGGTCGCACTTGTTAGTACCTGGTATCTTGGCTTTTACTTGTAGGAATATGGCATGGGCGCAAAGACCACCGGCTCAAAGTCCGGTTTTAGTACGTTACCCTCAGCAGTATTCTCTTTATAGGAATGCGGTGAATATCCCTGTTGTTATCTCTGCTTTGTTGCTTTCTGCGATGGAAGGTGTGCTTCTGTTTGGGAGAGCTCTCTATTTAGCAGTTTTGCTTTCTCCAAATCTTGTGATGGCGTTGTTGGAGTTTACATGCGGGCCTCGTTTCAGAAAGGTGCGGCATGAAGTCCTCCATCGAACTCTGGAGAAAGCTGGTCCTGCTTTTATCAAATTCGGCCAATGGATTGCCACAAGACCTGATCGGTTTTCAAAAGATTTGTGTTTGCAGCTTTCAAAGCTTCACAGTAATGCTCCTGAGCACAGTTTTACTTTCACCAAAAAGACAATTGAAAATGCGTTTGGTCGTAAGCTATCTGATATATTTGAGGAGTTTGATGAGGCACCAGTAGCGTCTGGGAGCATAGCTCAAGTACATCGAGCTACTTTGAAGTTTCAGTATCCAGGACAAAAGATTAAGTCCTCGGAAGTTGCTGTTAAAGTTAGACATCCTTCTGTTGAGGAAACCATGACGAGAGATTTTGTGATAATTAATTTGGCGGCAAAGTTAACTACTTTCATTCCGGGTTTGAATTGGCTTAGATTGGATGAGTGTGTGCAACAGTTTAGCGTCTACATGTTGTCTCAAGTTGATCTCTCAAGGGAAGCTTCTCATTTGAGTCGGTTTATATACAACTTCCGTGGATGGAGAGATGTCTCTTTCCCTAAGCCTGTCTTTCCGCTTGTGCATCCCTCTGTTTTGGTTGAGTCATTCGAGCACGGAGAAAGCGTAGCTCGTTATGTCGATGGCTCAGAAGGACATGAATGGCTAAAGTCTAAAGTAGCTCATATCGGAACTAATGCTCTCTTGAAGATGCTCCTGGTTCTTCCTCTTTCTTCAACTTGAATCCTTTTTGTTCATTACAGTTAACTCATGACTTAACGAATCTCATTTCATTCTTGTTTTTCAGGTGGACAACTTCATTCACGCTGATATGCATCCCGGGAATATTCTTGTCCGGAAGGACGGTGCACGAAGAGGTCTGTTCAAATCTAAGAAGCCACACATCGTTTTCCTTGATGTAGGCATGACTGCAGAACTCTCAAAAACCGACAGAGATAACTTACTCGGTTTTTTCAAGGCGGTTGCTCGAAGAGATGGTCGGACAGCTGCTGAAAGAACACTTAAATTATCTAGACAACAGAACTGTCCTAACCCACAGGCTTTTGTCGAGGTGAGTTTCTCTTACATCATTCAAAGTTTCTTCATTATTCAAAGTTTCTTCATTTTTGTGGTGTTTATATATATACACACACCCATTGTAACAGGAAGTAGAAGAAGCGTTTAGATTCTGGGGAACAGCAGAAGGAGATTTAGTTCATCCAGCAGATTGTATGCACGAATTGTTCGAGAAAATGAGACGTCATAGAGTTAATATCGACGGCAATGTGTCCACCGTGATGTTTACAACATTAGTTCTCGAGGTGAGTCTTGTTTCGTGGAAGAAAGCATATTGCTTTACAGTTTCTTGATGTTTCAAGTTTTGCTTCATGCTGTAACAAGACTGAGGTTTGAGCTACGTTTTCTGCTTTTTTAGGGGTGGCAACGTAAACTCGATCCAGGATATGATATAATGCGTACACTACAGAAGATGCTGCTGAAAACGGATTGGATGAAGTCACTTTCTTACACGATCGATGGACTGATGGCTCCGTAGATTGAAAAGGTTCAATCTTATTATTATTTTTACCCATTTGAATCCCTTTTGAGAGCCAACTTTTGTTTTGACATAGGAGTTGAAGAAACACATCTTTTACAGAAAAAAGTTACAAAGGAAAAGTTCAAATTTTGTTTTTGTTTTTTTTTTCTTTTGATTCGAGTTTAATCATATTCTTTATTATAGGAAACTTGTATTTTTTGGGGTATATATCAGTTATTCTGATTAACTATACGGATTTTGTCATATGAGCTCAGAGAACAAAACTACGAAACTGAACTCAAACGAAAGTGTTATTCAGTATTGGTTACCTTTTCATTTTCATTTTTGCTGAAAATTTGTGAATTCAAATTTCTTGTGGAGGATTGTTCTGAGCTGAATAATTAAACAAAAGTAAACAAGTCGTACATTTTTAATTGTCTTCTTTTCTGCTGCTAAATTTTTTGTAGGCTGAAAATTTTACTTCATCATCATTCTAACAACAACGAACTTGGTAACAAACAACCTTCATAACACTTGTATTTTAAGCGGTACAGATCGGCAACTGCTATGGAGTATGGACAACTACTATGCCAACATGTTTCTGAGCGACAGATTTCATATTTTCTCTTCAGAAGAAAGACTAGTGAGTCCATAAGACTTTAGGGTCAAGTTTTAATCATTCTCTTAAGAGCAGTAGGCTAGGTTCACAGTCTTATTTTATTGTAGTTCTGAACATTTGGTTCATTCGGGTTATTTTAGATGGTTAATTCGGGTTAGGGAAAAATTTTGCTGAGTTGAACCAAAATTTTGAACTCGGGTAATTAGATAATCCGACTTGTGTAAATAAAATCAATTTGACACTTTTTTTTTTTTTCTGAACAGCAAATTCCATTTAAATCGAGAAAGTCTTTTACATCAAATTGTAGCCAAGTCCAAGGGACCAACAGGAGAAATATTTGCTTGAGCGAGAGCCCACTTAGCGATAGTATCTGCAGAACTATTTTCTGCTCGAGGAACATAAGTAAAAACGATAGCTGAGAAAGAATCGGTGAAAGTACAGATATCAGTGAAGATTCCGAAGATCTCCGTGATGAACTCTCGAGATCGAATAGCTCGGATCAAGTCCTGAGCGTCTGATTTTAGGCAGAGGTGGGCGATACCTAGCTCTGAGGCATTTGTGAGGGCTGATCGAATGGCTAGCGCCTCTGCTATAAGAGGTGATGATACATACTGTTCAAAAGACGATCTGGGGATCGGTGCTTCATCATCCTTGCTCATCACCCAGCCTAAACCTGCCCGTGCTGTGACTGGGTTCCAAGCAGCATCAGTGAAGCAGACAGTAGCTTCTGAGTGAATATGTTGTGGTGGCGGAGGTCTACGAGGGCAGTTCAGTTCTTCACACGATTGTACTTGAGCTTCCTGCCATTCTCTGCCTGCGGTGATAGCTCTGAGTATTACTTCCTCTGGGGAGGAACGACACTCCTTAAAGATAATCCTATTCCTAGCAATCCAGATCATCCAGCACAGCCATGGAAAGAGTGGAATTCCCACGAGACCCGTCAGAGGTAAGCAGCACCACTTTTTTGCCTCCACCATCACTTTCTTGATGTTTGTTCTGTCTTTTGAGTCGATTGGTTGATGGAACGGTGCTAGCTTCCAAACTTGTTACGCAAACAGACAGTTGAATAATAAGTGTTCCACTGTCTCCAGGTCTCCACAGGTTGGACAAGTAGATAGTTCCAGGAGGCCCCGTTTGAGAAGATTTTCACCCGTGGGTAGAGCATCTTGAGCTAATTGCCACAAGAATAGTCGTAGTTTTGGTGATACTGGTTTATTCCAGATTTTGGAGATCCAATTGAAGATGGGTCCCGCAGGGGGGAGGTCAGGAGGTTCCAAAGTCTGAACAGAATATCCCGACTTTGTGGTATAGAGACCATTTCTGTTAGGTAGCCAAACTAAGGAATCTGAGGTTCCTGTTTTGCTTGGTCGGAGATGAAGAATCTGATTAGCATATTGTGGTAGGATTTCTCGAACATAGCTTTCATTCCAATCTCCTGAAGATGTTATCAGATCGGCAACCATGAGTTCATCAATATCTCTATTTGGTGGTCCCATAGGTCGGAGTGGTTTATCCAGGGACAACCAGTCATCATTCCAGACCGACGTTTTCTGGCCATTACCAATAGCCATTCCCAGTTGCAAGCGGAGTAAATCCCGGCCCATCAATATGCCTTGCCAGCCGTGAGATGAATTAGCAGAGGCATTTACTCGGAGGAGGGTTTGATCCTTGCAGTACTTACCCAGAAGGACTCGTGCCACCAGACTCGTGGGGTTTTTGATAAGCCTCCAGCTTAGTTTTGCTAACAGAGCATCATTGAAAGCCTGAATTTCTCTGATTCCCAGTCCACCTTTTCCTTTCGGTTTTGATATACGCTGCCACAAAATCCAACATGTACGTCTTGTGTTTTGGGAATCCCACCAGAATCGGGTCAACGCGGATTGGATTCGTTTGCAAATGCTCTTCGGAAGTTTGAAGCACGACATCGAGTGTGTTGGGATGGCTGATAGGACATATTTTATTAACGTGAGCTTTCCAGCCTTAGAGAGGCACCGGGATGACCAGCTGGATGCTTTGATTCTGATTCGGTTCACAATGCTGGTAAAGAGGTCCTTCTTTCTCCTTCCGAAATGTTCAGGTAGACCAAGGTACTTACCTTGTCCTCCTTTTTTGGAGATTCCTAGACTTGCTTTAACTCTTTCTCTGATATGGTCTGGTGTTTTCCTTGAGAAAGTGATTGATGACTTCTGAGTGTTGATAACTTGCCCCGAGGCTCTTTCATACTTCTTGAGGATTGAGTTGAGGGATTCACAGCATTTAATACTTGTTTTGCAGAAAAACATAGTGTCATCTGCAAACAAGAGATGGTTGACCCGTGGACTTCCTTGTGCTACCCTTATGCCAGAGAGGGATCCATTCATTTCGGCTTTCTTGCATAGACCCGAGAGGACTTCACCGCATAAAATGAAGATATATGGAGAGAGAGGGTCCCCCTGCCTAATTCCACGTTGAGGGATGACATCACCTTGTACACTTCCATTGACCATAAAGGAATATGAGACCGTAGAGATACATTGAATCAGCAGTTTAGTGAATTTTTGACTGAAGCCTAATCTCTTGAACACTGCTGCTATGAAACTCCATTCCAACCGATCATATGCCTTGCTCATGTCGGTTTTTACAGCCATAAAACAGTACTTTTTTGCTTCAGATGTCTTGAGGAAATGTAAGGTTTCATGTGTGATTAGAACATTGTCTGATATTGCTCTGTTTGACACAAATGCAGACTGGGTTTCAGAGATGATATCAGGTAGGAGAGGCTTAAGTCTTCTAGCAAGGATCTTCGAGATGGTCTTATAGTAGACACTACAGAGGGCGATTGGGCGATAATCCGCAACTGTTTGCGGATTTTTAATCTTTGGTATTAGCCTGATATTAGTTTTGTTGACCGAGGCTGGAATAACCCCGGTGGAGAAGATCTCCAGGACCTCTGTTGTCAGCTTTGCTCCTATAATTCCCCAGTTGGATTGGAAGAAGCTGGCAGAGAAGCCGTCAGGCCCTGGCGCCTTATCTGGATTGATAGAGAAGAGGGCATCCTTGACTTCCTCTTTTGTTGGTATTGTCGTCAACTGGTCATTTTCAATCTCTGTAAGTTTTGGTACAAGGGCCTCCTCCACTGTAGCTTGACTTGTAGCTGTAGTTGACTTGAATAGGTCATGGTAGTATGTGTTAATGATCTGAATAATGTTCTCTTCATCATACATTGCCACACCGTCGTTTGTTTCTAAGACCGATAGCTTATTCACAGCTGTGCGTCCTCTTATGATGGTATGGAAGAACTTAGAGTTTTTATCTCCCATAGTTAGCCAGAGTATTCTACTTCTTTTTGGTACCAAAAAGTTTCCTCTTTTTGATATGCTATCTGAAGACGCTGTCTGATCTCGTGAATATGGGTTTCTGACGTTGTTGTTGCTGCCATGGCTATCTCCAGATTCGCTTTTTCTTCCGATATACTTTTCATACTGTTGATGTGATGCTCTTTGTTCCAGGTTGAAATGGCTTGGCGGCTTTTATTAAGGAGGATTTCCATGGAGCAATCCTGAAAGGTACTCCATATCGATTCTATCATCTTAGTTACTTCCTCGTTGAACCTTAATTGGCGATCATATCTGAAAGTGCCCTTCTTCCTTTTGATATCTTTATCACAGCAGGTAAGTACTGGTCTGTGGTCCGAGCCTTCAAACCTGAGATACGTGGAGTGGCTTTGTGGAAAGAGGGATGCCCAGGCTCCGTTTGAGAGTGATCTATCCAAATGACAATGTACAGTATGTTCATGTCGAACCCCTCTCCAGGATAGACAATTGCCCGAGTGTTTGATGTCATATAGATTGTTGCTTGCTAGGAAAGTTCTGAAGTCACCGAAAGAATCTTCTGCTCTAATAGTTCCTCCTGTCTTCTCTGAGTTGTCTATAATTTCGTTAAAATCACCAGTGAGTAGCCATGGGATGTCTTGATTAGGACCTGTGGACAGCTCATTCCAAAGGGATCTTCTCTTGGACTGCTCCGGTTCTCCGTAGACAAAAGTAGTGGTGAAGTTTTTTCCCTTATGACTGATGGTGCCTTCTATATAGTTTGTGCAGGACCTCGTAAGTGTGAAGCATATATTATCGTTCCATAGCAGAACTAAACCCCCCCCTCCAAGTGAATGAGGAGGAACCAGATGGTGGTTAGGCATTCCAAGGGAGGCTAGTTTTTCCAAAACAAATTCGTCTTTATTTTTTGTCTCCATGAGAAAAATTAGATCCGGTTTGAAGATTTTGTGAAGCTCGCGGATCCGACGAACTGTTGCGGGATTTCCCAGACCGCAACAGTTCCAGCTCAGAACATTTAAGGAAGACCCCTTTGCGGATCCCGAAAATCCGCATCTCCTCTAGTAATTGCTGGTATGATAGCGATTGCAGGGGGGTTCGTGGAGTCTGAGTCCAGCGGGTTACTTGTTGAGGCAGCCGAAGTTTGATGTGTAGTCCCTCGCGTATTTTGCCTGTTGGTGATTCTCAGGTTTCTCTTGCGTGGAGATGGTCGACTAGTGACATTCCTGGAGATAGGTGAGATTTGTATCTGTCGTACCCTTCTCTTTTTTTGTACTGCTTGTACCGCTAGGTGATCTGACTTGATTTTGTGTTTTGTCGGTGGTCGGCCTCTTCTTTTCTTTGGTTGTTGAGGACTTTGCTCCATAGTAGCCTCTCCTTGGTCCTGTAATTGGAGTGACGGGTCAGTATTAGGGACAACAGCTCCATCCTGAGGGCTTAATCTCAGGGTGCTTTGTAGTGTTGCAGAGGCTATGTAGGCTGCCGTTTCCTCCATGAGGCCATTTGCATCACTCTCCAGAACTCTTTGTCTTCTGGCTGCACCCTCAATAGGGTCTCCACAGTTAATGTATCTTAGAGTGACTTCCTGGAGTTCTTCCATGATCTCCTCTGTCGATTTTGTGCGGTTTAGAAGGGTCTGTTCTGGAGTAGTTGAGTCAACTTCTGCAGGAATTTGAGTAGATGTCTCATGGCCCTTGATTGGCGAAATGACTTGCTGAGATCGGACTTGATTTGGGGCGGTTTTCTCTCTCCATTCTAATCTAGTTGCAACAGTATGAGGTAAGATAGTGTTCGTTGAGTTATTGAAGTGCCGGAGGCCATATCGGAGGTCATGGGATTGTTGAGGCGAGCGTGGAGAGGCTCTGCGGTACGGGTGAGAGTCTGATGGTGACTGTACTTGCGCTGAGGTCCGTGGAGAGGATCTTCGAGGAGGAGTTTTGGTCTTTTGAGCGGAGATACTAACCCGATGGGAAGCTTTGCTCCTGTGAGATGGACAGGGGCCAAAAGGCAACCATGTCGGTCATAGCGACGGCTTAAAGCCGCGTTTCCTATTTCTAAAGTTCCTCCATTCGTCAAAGGGCGAGGTTGTGGTGGACTGGGATCTGTTGACCGGATTCGTGAGGGGCAGGAATGGGCGAGGTGAGATAACCTACAGCAGATGGAGCAGTGGTTTTTAAGTCTCTCATATTCTAGCTTGAGGATGGTCTCTTCCCCTCCGGGGAATTCCAAAATGGTTTCTTTGGTGAGTGGATTCAGGCCATCTACAAGTACTCTGATTTTTGCCTCCGTGGGAGTAATGGCATAGTCCTCGAGGTCTCCAATCTCCTTCCCAATGTTCTTGATGAAGTCTGCCTGCTAGTAGTGTAGCAGAATTCCTTTCAGATTTATCCAGAAGGGGATTTTTGCCGGGAAAGATGGGGATATGACTGGTTCCCACTTTTGGATGATAAGCATCCATTTTGCGAAGTGATAGGGTCTGTTAGCCAGGACAGAAAGCATATCCTCTTCAACTTCAAAGCGGATCTGGAAGCAGCCAAGGCCAAGGTCAGACGTAACAGCTTTTCCTTTGAGGCCCCATCGTTTAGAGAGGAAGGGGAGGACAGCCCACATTCGTTGCTCTTTTAGATTCGTGAGTCGACCAATTACTGTCAGGGCATTCTCCTTGACAAGGTGAGAGGTATCAATCTCTGGTGCTCTTATTCGCTTCAGTATTGGAGAGGTATTTGTTGGTGCACTCCATTTCTCTTTTTCCGCGTAAGAAAATCTTCGTGTCATGATTGGTAGGTACGAGTCTGTAGTAGCTAGTAGGGATAAAAAAACTCCAGGGAAGGTCTGAAAGATTACTAGTCGACTGAGATAAAAGAGTGGTTTTGGAGTCTCAGAGGAGAGTCAAAACCAGAGGTGAAGCGGTTTTGGAGGAGGAGCAGAAATTTTCTTACCGTTGAGAGGATGGATCCACCGACCCGAGTCGGGGGTAAAACCGCATGATCGAGGTAACAAAGGTAAAATGTATTAAGTCAACTTACTTCTTTAAAGAGAGATAGATTGGGGGATGTTGACAATACTAGATCAGTGGTTTTGTGAATAGTCTACCTTGGTAGTAGTGCCCGAGAGAGAATTAGAGCTTGTCAATCACTTTTACCATGTTCAGAAAAAACAATTTGACACTTTCTTATAAAACAAAGGGAGCATGTAACAGATAAGATTGTGAGATGCTAAATTCGAAAAACCATTACTCTAAAAACCAAAGTAATTGAAATAAACCAACAGAATATAATTTTATTTCAACTACTAAATTACCTATCAACGAAAGATGTCGTAAACAATTGCGTGAATTAAACATAGTGGAATCTAATAACCGGATGGTGAAACTCGTGAAACCATAAGAAAATTGCATTCGCTCGAGTTATATCTAAAAGGAATCATTGCCAATGAGCCAAAGCCAACCCAAACAAACTCCAACGAAAATGCCTCCCAATAGAAACACGCACAGCAAATTCCCTAACGCATTCGCTTGGGGTGCCTATCAAAAAGATTTCAAAGAGTTCTCAAAAAAGAAAAATACATCTCAAAGATACTATTAAACCAAACAAAACAAAAAACCAATGGAGGAGACAGAGTAAACTTACGTTGTAACCCTTTGGTGCAATGCTGAAGATACAAACAGTTAAGTAGCCGTTACTCAATCCCAAGAAAGAAGTGAGAAAAAGCATAAAGCCTTGATCTGCGTATTTAGCGGTGAAGTAGAATGCGGGAATTAGTAAGAACCGTGCCACAACGCAGACTGTGATCAATTTCCTTGACTCGATTGCTAACTTGTTGATCGAGGGAATGAACCTCGAAACCGAATCCCACCCGTTGTACATGGCTACTAGGACTGGCGCATACCTTTTAACACATCAGAACATAACTAGTTTAAACATATAGTCGAGAAATATATGAATATGAATGGTTTTAATGTCACTTTTACGTACCAATCGCCCAAACGATATTCTCCTGTGTTCTCGTAGAGAAATCCTGGGAAAATCGATAGGGTAACGATGTAAATCAGGAAGAGATTGATGCCGTGATCTATGTTTTCGCGAAGCAACTGCTTCTTGCTTATTCTTTGAATCTTAGACTCGTCCATTTGTTGAACCTTTTGTGAGGATTGAAGTTATAAGAAAAGAGCTTAATTAGCAGAATAAAAAACTTTGTATTTTACCAAAAAATACCTGATCAGCCTGATCTTGGAGGCCGGCTGCGGCTAGATCAGCGGTAACGGTTTTGGCCCCTTCTTTTCCGGCTTTAGCACGGTAGTATTTCACGATAGGGAGTTTAGCAAATACCAACGTATATAGAATGAGACAGGCTAACTCAATCAATGTAGATATTCCTATGAACAACACTATATATGAAAAACAAACAAATGATGATTATAAGTAGCTTAAATTTTATACAATATGTAACAAAAATAAATAATTTAAACTAGATATGTGGGAGAGAAACATTACAAGCGCCTTTTCGGAGACCATCGGGAGACTTGTCGAATATTGCCTTAGTAATAAGCCTCAAACCGGAGGTTAGACCTCCAGCTATGCCTAAACCACCCATGAACGCCTGAAAGAGTAAGTCCGCGATGACTATAAGATTGAGCTATAAACTGGTTATGGCGGCAGAAAAATCTATGGTAAACAACAACAATTTAAACCTGGATAAACTCGGGGCACATGAAGGACAAGTCTCCAACCATTGCTCCTTGTACAGAAGCATCAGCAAGCCCGAAAAGAGCAACGATCAAACACAACACAACATATGCTCCTACGCTTCCACTGCCGTGCGAAACAAGATCCAACTTCACCAGACCAATCATACCAACATCATGACTATATATATATAATTGACGTTACAATAAAAAGGATTACGAGAGAAGTGAGTACTTACAATGATGAGACAAAAGGTGGAAACAGTATAAAGGCTGTACCCGAAAATGTTACGCCAGCGAGTACTGAGCTTAGCTTCTTTGTAAGCAAGTGTTGATATAAAAATGTTCGCGAACAGTTGGTAAACTATTGTAAGCACCCTCGAAGGATGATATTTCTTTTGTTACACAACAAAGACAAAAAAAGAAGCAGAATTAAACTGATATATAACTTATCAAATCGATTTGTATTAAAATCGAGAAACTGCTTATAGAGGGATTGGATACCGGAAAAACTTGATAATAGTAGTCGGCGATGGTTAGCATTGCATTCCATGCCACGAGAGATCCTATTCCTAGGATACAACACACAAGTCGTGCAACATTCTTCCCCTATTTATCATTAAAATGTAATTTTCAGTTAAAATTGTCGAAGTTGTATATACAGATAATTGATATCTATAATATATAGAATATATGATGAATTCTACCGACCTCAATCCGACTAGGAACATCCTCTGGATTACTCATCTGGCAATCACTAATCCTGAAAATTTTCAGAAATTTGAAAAGCATATTAGAATATGTCTTGGTTGATTTCAATTATTAGAAACCTATAGATTCACTTAGAAGCAAATGAAACTTCGTCGATTTACCAAGAATGCAACTTCTTAGGGTTTCTTTCATGTGAAATATATAAACCCCTAACATATTTAGGAATCAAATTTCTTCACAATTTTCTGGTATATCACAAAGGAGACGCCCGATATTGATATATACTATCCAATCCCCAATAAAAGCAAACATAAGAAAACATTAGTTCCAAGATTAGATATATGTTGACTAAGTGATAGAATTAAACTGAGTTGGATTATAATTACAGAAGAAGCACATGAGGATTAGAACAATTACGGATAGTGCTGTGACAAATTAAAAAGAGACAATCAATGAGAAGAAAACTCACCTAATTAGGGCAACGTAATTTACAGATGGGAGCAAAAGATGGAGAAAATATAATCAAACCCCAATTCGAAGCAAACATAATGAAGATGATATTTTAAAAAGGATACTTGGATTCCGATATCATTGGATTTCTATAATTTGTGAATCGTAACAGTTTTTAATTCGAAGTGGATTCATTGACCAAAAAAGAACAAAACTTTCAAAAAAGATAGCCGCAATCAATTAATCTGCTAATTTTAATCTCATAAAGAAGGGAATATCTTGATTTTATTATATAGCCATAAATTAGAAAAATTACTTTTTGGTTTGTATAACATCCCTTATCCTTTGCGAATTGCATGCAATAACTGCAAAAAGTTGATGTGGCAGCTCCTGAGCCAATTTAATCTGGGTTTTACCAAAAAAATAATATATATTTATAATATACCGTTCCCACATCAACATTAATTTATTTGATCGTCCCTTAAAACTCTCTTTTAATTTCCTTATATGTAAACAAGATCTTTTTTACAATTCTTGATGGAGAATGTGTATTCAATCTTGTATTCAGAAATGTTTAGAGCTATTTAATATAATGAAATTTATATTATTAAAAGAGGAAATATTTTTGAAACAAATGAATTTCATTAAAATTTTTAATTTTATTAAAAGTAATTTTGACTATACATATATGTAAATTATAATAATAGGTTTTAATACACTTGATCACATATAATCATGTAGAGATTAATTAATAATAAAAATATAATTAGATATATTTAAATAATTTAAAATAATAGATTTTACATCTTTAATAAATTTAAAAATAATAATACAAAATATGTAATTAATATTAAATCAAATGATTATTATAGTATAATAAATCAATTATTTTTATAAACTATATAATCAAATTTTAGTAAATATATACAAAATAATAACACAAAAATATATTTAGTAAATATATACCAAAATTAACATAAAGTTATTTTTAATTTGATATCTATACTATTTACATAGTGATACATAATCATGTTTTTATAATTATGGAATTTAATAGTTTGTTTTAATAAAATATAAAAAATATTTAGATAATTGGATAACAGGTTAAAAAGACTAATTAACTCATTTTAATTATAAAACCATTAAAAATTTTAAAAATGGTAAATTTGATTTTTCTAAATATATAGAAAATATATATTCAATTACAAATATGTTAAAAAAATAGAAACAAAAAATAATAGAATAAATCATATAATTTCATCATATACTTAAAAATAAAGTTATCAATACACCTCCAATCATGAGTTATAAAAAATGTTTTTAATAAGTATAAAAACAAAAAATAATTAAAAAACATTATCTTCTCACTAACATATTAAAAATATCAAATATATAATATATCTTAAGTTTTTAAATTTATAAATATATATTATTTAAAAAATAATTTCACGTTAAAAAAATCG
The DNA here is from genome assembly GCA_000411075.1 of Sisymbrium irio. Lineage (NCBI taxonomy): Eukaryota > Viridiplantae > Streptophyta > Magnoliopsida > Brassicales > Brassicaceae > Sisymbrium > Sisymbrium irio. Next base: position 29,322 of record KE155452.1, read on the forward strand.
CATCGTAAAATGTGATATTGTCTATTTTATTATTAATAAATATAAAGATAACATTAATTTGAAAATGATATAATTTTTAATTGTCATATGATAAATTAAAAATAAAAATTGATTAAATTTTAAAAATTATGAATTCAAACTAATACACATTAAAATAATCCAATCAAAACTCATATATAGATTAATGTCTCTGATAAGATTTATGTTTTTGTTATTTTTTTAACATTATCAGATTTAATTTTATAATATTCATTGTCTTTTTATTTTTTTGTTATGTTTTTACAACAGATTGAAATTTGATAAAAAAATTCGATTCGGCCTAAAATCTAAACTAAAACAAATTTAATGTTAAACAACTCCAACCCAAAATATTATTAGGTTTTATTAACTTTATATATATTAATTTATTTAATTTTATTAAATCAAATATTAATATTTATAAACTTAAATATTAAAAAACAAATAATAATAACTCGTGTGCTCACGCACGGATCCGAATCTAGTTTTAGATGATTTTTGGTGAACTATGAAGTCACTATAATTTTAATTAAAATATTTTAGATTTCTACCTAATACTATAAGACTTAAATTTTAATATTTTATTTTTAAAAAATTACAAAAGTTTTCAAATCGCCATAAATCTCCTAAGTTTTATTAGTTAAAATATTTTTAATAATAATAAATTTAAAAATACATTATAAAATCACGATTTTAATATTACTACAAGTTTAATACTAAATTTTAAATAATTTTTAAAATCCATATTTGGATAACATAAAATATATATTTAATATAACTCACTTCAAATTCTGAATTGAATACACCTTAGTATAGGATTGATTATTCTTTTATTACCTTTAATCTATTATTTTCTTCTTGAAACCAATATTATCCAATCACAAAAGCCTGAAGATGAACCATATTGTAACTTTTAGAAGAATGCCTTCAAGTCCGGCGACAAGTCGAGCATCTATGTCTTAAATCGACTCTTCTCATGTTTCTTAATGAAACCGATCTTACAATGCTGTGCTTAAAAAGCATCTATGCCAACAAATACATCAATCTATTCGAAAATGAAATAACCAATGATCATAAGCTTAAACTAATTAATGTTGTTGTCTCTTTAATTTAATATAGTAATCTCTATGTATAATTTTGTTTATCTTCGCTCTCTATCAATAGCAAGAGAGTGGTAGAGATTTTAAGAGATGTAGTTTCCAACATGGTAGTAGGGTTCTACAAGATTCTTACCTAATCATAGAACTCGGTTCTATGATTCATCAGAAGTCAGTCGGCTGATTCAACTCTTTTCACCTTTCCTTTGAATTAACTCTGATTTTCAAAGAAAACGTTATATTTACCTACGAATAGATAGGTTAAATGCAGCGTGGTTCCTAATATATGGACGTTGCCAAAAGTTATTAGAAACTTCCGGTATATAAGCTGAAGAAATTTCACGGAATAATTATTTTAAACCATTTTTGTTGTTCTCTACAAAAAATACTTCTTACATCAAGGGTGAACCATGTAACAACTGAACAAGTTTAAAAACCTTAGAAAGACAAAACGTTTTTACTCTTATTTTTGGACAACTTTCACAAATGTTTTACAGCCACAATATATAGGAGAGTGCTAGAGGAAAACCTAGTTACAATACAGATCATGATCAGTTGTATGCTGAGTCATTGGCAAGGAAATTTCCTCTGCAATTTCCTCTGCAACTTTAGTCGTACTAACGGCATTTCTCTCTTTTGCAGGTTCTTCTTTAGTCTTTGTCTTCTTCTGTTGTTGCTTGTTGGGCTTCGTAGTAGACTTCTCTGTATGGGCTTCTATACTCCCCCTCAAACTTGGAGTGGTTGAGCTCAGCACACCAAGTTTGCTCCGTAGTTCAAAGAAAGCTCGCTTAGGAAGTGGCTTGGTGAACACGTCTGCAATTTGTTTGGAAGAGGTAATGTGATTTGTCTCAATCAAACCCAACCCCACCTGTTCTCTGATGTAGTGGAAGTCTGTATCAAAGTGCTTAGACCGGTTGTGAAGAGCAGGATCTGCTGACAAATAGACTGCAGAAAGATTGTCACAGAACACCGCAGTTGGCTGAAGTTGAGCCACACCAATGTCTCACAATAGGGAAGATAACCATGTGACTTCTCTAGCCACAGAGGAGAGCGCCCTGTATTCATCTTCTGTAGATGAATTGGAAACCGTAGGCTGTCTCTTTGCAGACCAGGAGATGAGATTATCACCGAGTAGAACATAAAATCCTGTGGTGGATCTTCTCGTTTCTTTACAACCTGCCCAATCTGAGTCACAGAATGCAGAGAGAACAAGTTCTTGTTGTTTCCGAATGGTCATGCCAAAATCCAGAGTTCCATTTACATACCTTAGTATCCTTTTGAGAAGACTGAAATCAGCAATGGTGGGAGCATGCATTCTTTGACAAACAAAGTTTACTGCAAACGGTATGTCAGGTCTCGTGATAGTCAGATACTGGAGCTTCCCTGCCAAGCTTCGGAAGTAAGTTGGATCCGAGAAAGGCGCCGAGTTCAGATTATCAAGCTGCTGTGGAAGAGGTGTTTCCATGGGGTTACTGTCCTCCATTGCCGCAATACACAGAATGTCCTTTGCATATGCACTTTGATGCAGAAAGAGGCCTTCACTTGTATGATCGATTTGAATCCCGAGAAAGTACTTTGGTTTCCCGAGATCCTTCATAGAGAAACGACCGTTTAAAGCATCCAGAAGTTCTTGAACCAATGTTTGATCACTCCCAGTCAGTAGAATGTCATCTACATACACCAGAAGAATCAGAGTCTTACCTTCATGATGAAGCGTGAACAGCGAGGGATCAAAGGTACTACACCGAAATCCAAATTCCAAAAGAAACGAGCTGAATGTATCAAACCAAGCTCTTGGAGCCTGTTTAAAGCCATACAAAGATTTTGTTAACTTACATACATGATGAGGCTTTTCTGGATCCACAAAACCAGTTGGCTGATACATATAGACTGGTTCAAGAAGCTCTCCATGTAAAAAAGCATTAGAGACATCAAGCTGTTTCACAGACCATTCCTTAGCCGTGGCTACATCAAGAAAAAGTCGTATTGTTGCTGTCCTTACAACTGGGCTGAATGTCTCTAGATAATCAATTTTCTCTTCTTGATCAAAACCTTTAGCCACCAGTCTTGTTTTCAGCTTATCTACAGTTCCATCCGGGTTGAGTTTTGTTTTAAATACCCATTTGGAGTGAAGGATGTTCATATCCTCAGTTGGTGGAACCAAATCCCAAGTGTGGAGCATATGTATCCTTACTACCTCTTCCATCACTGAGCTATTCCAGCCGGGATGTTTCATCGCAGACACAATACTCTTGGGTTCCTCTGCACTGAGACGTGTTGTGAGCATTGCATATCGCGGATTTGGCTTCTGTATTCCTGCTTTTGCTCGCGTGACCATACCGTGTACATTGTTTGGCATTGGCACTGACTTAGCATACAGCTGGTCATGATCTGTATTGTAACTAAGTTTTCCTCTAGCACTCTCCTATATATTTATGGGAACATAAGTCCCATCACCCACCAACACAGTATCATTACCTTCATATGGTTGCACTTTGCAAGTCTGAAGTAGATGAGGTGACATGGGCTGAGGCTGCAGAGTCTGGGTACCATTCTTTTCCTGTGTCATCGGAGACTCTGAGTGCTGAGAAAGCTTGAACCTCAGATTGATAGTTGTTGTCAAACCTGTTGTAGCATTTGAGTGCCGTATGACCACTTCTTCCACAGATTTGACATACTGTTTTATAACATGTGCTAGGAGGACCAGACTGATGCTGAACAAAACCTCGACCTCTTGTTGAGTAGCCTCCACGACCACGATTAGGAGTGAAGCGTCCTCTGCCTCGCTGAGGAAAGTACGGAGGAGCATTGGAAGGAGACCTTTCAGTGTTATACGCCAGATGAGGGGTGGCGGAGGCAGTTTCATCATAGGACTGCAGCTTGTTGTCAAAGCCTTCCACTTCGGAAACCACATCATTGAATGTAGGAGGAGGAAGCTTGCTCAACAAACTCTGAATCACTGTCGCTATGGGGTCATACTCTCGACCAAGGCCATTAAGGAAGCCAAAGATCTTCATCGACTCATCCACTGGTTTTCCGATTGAGCTGAGAGAGTCACAGATGCTCTTGAAGTCGCGACAGTACACAGACAGAGTTTTGCCCTTCTTCAAAATGAGCTGCAGATTACGACGAAGTGTATACTCACGAGCAACACTGCTTTTGTTGAAGTTTTCAGCAAGGGAAAGCCATATATCACGAGATGTTGTGAGGTTGTGAACATGACCAAGCACCTCTACAGACAGAGTTCCAAACAACCACGACCTGACCAACTGGTCAGTACAGAACCACGATTCAAACTGAGGATTTGGAGCCACCGTGGTGAGATCTCCATTGACGATGTTGACTGTTTCAGGTGGAGCAACAATCGCACCATTGACGAAGCCAATAAGCTTCTGACTAGACAACAGGGACTCAACTTGAGTCTTCCACAGCAAGTAGTTGCTGTCATTGAGCTTGAGAGTGATGGAACTACTGACATGAACATTGTCAGAGAAAGGATAAACAGTCGCCATAGATTCACCTGTTAAGGTTTAATGGCTCTGATACCATGAAGAAGTTTAGAAACCTTAGAAAGACAAAACGTTTTTACTCTTATTTTTGGACAACTTTCACAAATGTTTTACAGCCACAATATATAGGAGAGTGCTAGAGGAAAACCTAGTTACAATATTGATCATGAGCAGATGTATGCTGAGTCATTGACAAGGAAATTTCCTCTGCAATTTCCTCTGCAACTTTAGTCGTACTAACGGCATTTCTCTCTTTTGCAGGCTCTTCTTTACTCTTTATCTTCTTCTGTTGTTGCTTGTTGGACTTCGTAGTGGACTTCTCTGTATGGGCTTCTATAACAACTACTTCAAACAGAGAAACAAATTTATGTAGACCATATTGTAAGTTCTTCTTTAAGTTCGTCTTTCTTACTCTACTTTTGTTGTCCTCTTTTGTTAACATTATAAGCAACTAGTAACTTTGTGACAATCCAGTTAGGCTTCATAAAATTTGTCAAATATTGAATTACAGTGAAGAAAAGAAATGGGTTTTAAGAGTTGAAAAATTTTTGGTTGGACCCAACTTGTAACAAGACAATTAGGCTTCATAAATTTGTCCAAGATTTAATAAGAATGAAAAAATGGGTTTTGAACGTTTTAACTCATGGATAAAACTATAAGAATAAAATGTTAAATAATAATTTGGGATGAAAAAATCATGTGATACATATATGTAGATGCTAACACACATTTCTCATGCAGTGGAATACACATACGACTACACCTCGTATTGAATAGAGTTAGACCAAAATGCTCTATATATGTTACATTGTCTATATATATACATGGAATATGATAGCCAAATTAAACCTTTAGTGATTTGATCAAATTAAACCAAAATGAAGGTATATCAAGAATTGTGATTTATAAGGAAAAGGAAAAGATTGTTAAATGCTTACAGGGAAAAGCTGGTAGTAGTAGTCCCAGATCGTTAGAATCGTATTCCAGGCAACCAACTGCCCGACTCCCACGACACAGCTCTAGAAACTGACTGCAAATTTGCCTTAATCGAAGTTGGACACACTGAGTTTTAATTAATATATCATATCAGAACCTTGATCTACATATATATTATATATATATATATACATATATCATATTTAAATATATCTTAGCAAAAATAAATGTAAAACACTGAAATATTTTTAGAGATTTGTACCATTGTAATACCATAAAATTTTGGAAGTATACAAATTAATTAACTAACAAACCTTTATAATGATCATAGTCTTTTTTGTGAACGAAAGAGTGAGAGATACAGGTGGCGAGTGCAAGAGACGGAGATAATTGAAAGAGAGGGAGGGTGCTTGAGTCAGAAGAAAGACGGCCCAACAGACTGTATTTGAGGCCTCATCAAGACCATGATTCAACCGTTGATAAACGGGAAAAGTGAGAATGAAAAGGAGCTGAAATAAGGCCGTTGGTTCTCATTTATTATGAACTTATGCATACGATAAATAAAAGCAATTACATGATAGAAAAATGAAACCAAAAAATAATTAAATAGAAGAGCGTCCTGTTCTTATATATTGTACTCCTTATTGCGGCTAACCTAATTTTATGTTTATTCCATCTTGCCAATTGATCTTCAAAAAAAGTCATTAACAGAGAGCCACTGTCACACATAGCACGTTACTAGTCCAAGTTTTTGCTGCAAATATTGAATGAACAAAACGGAAAAATAAAACTGACACACAATTTTTCTTTTTCTAAATTTTACAAGTGACTCACAACATGCTTAATTATTTTACCAACTATTTGTCGCCAAGAGACAACTTACAGAACATAGTTACTAGCTAGTTTTAGGTAAAGTGTAAAGCGTGACATGCACAAGATAAAAACAAATTTTCTTACAAAAACCATGACACAAGAAAAATGCCTGGTCAAGAGAATTTGCTTTTTCTTCTTCATCCCTTTCCGCAGTATATATTTTTAACTACCAATACCCCTGTCGCCAACAAACAACAACAAATAATTACAAAAATTATAAACAAAGCCATTGGAAAGGAACTTGAGTATACGAAAAAGTAGAACCCCACAATTTTTTTTGTTTGAGTTTTTTCTTTGATTGCCAACATTGTAGAAATCCATTCACCGATATCTCTACACATAGTTTTTTTTTTTTTAGTAGTCACATGACTTTTGTTTCAACGTTTTAAACTACGAATCTTAAATATTGAAATCTTAAACATTGAAAACAAAAAACGGCTACGTCAATTCCTAAATATATATAAAAATAAAATCGAAAATAAAATTTAGAATAGTTAAATATATATACAGTAAGTCTTTTCTATGCCTGACATGAATTTCAAATTAATATAATAAAATATAAAATAATTTTCATATGAAATATATAATTTTAAAATTTTTACTGGTAAATGCATGAAAAAATCATAGTATTAAACAAACGCCAAATGTATGTGAATTATAAAAATAATATATAGTAAAAAAAATAAGCGAAATATAAGAAAAAAATTAAACAAAACATAAGTAACATATAGTTTGGATTAATATATAGAAGAAATAGCCACTCTATGGATTCAAAACTGATAATATCTTTTTGATTAACACGATATATGACTATTTTTTTAAGGAAAGATTTGTACTTCATCTCATCATAATATTGGTACTTTTTGGTGATATTAAGAGAATTTCTTTCACCATTTAATTTTTTTTTTCAAATTTTAATACTAAGAAATATAAAAATGTTATTTTTTCAATATATAATTAAATTGAAATTCATTCAAAAGACAAAAAACTAAATTGGTAATTGTTTTTTAAGTTTCTGAAATATTAGAGTTAAGAAATTAGGGTTTCTCTCAAAATAAGCTCTATAAAAGTTGTCATGTGTCCTTTAAAGTTTCTATTTTTTTCTTTTCTATTTTGTGGTTACTAATTTAATGATTTACTTATGTTAATTTCAAATTTATAATTTAATATCTATCTATTTTTGTATTTTGTGTTTTATTTTATGTTTTATGTTTATTTGATATTTCTAAAGTTTTTCCATCATTTTATTGAATTCAAGAAACATATTTTTGATGTTTCAAAAATATTATAATTAACAATAATATGAGATATTATTTATTTTAATAAAATATTTATTTTGGCACATATTAATATATATATATATATATGTTTTATTTTCTCTATATATAAAGACTCAACCTCTGTTATTAATCACTCCACTCTCTTTCCCTCATCTCCCTAACACTCTTTCTTTCACTCATCAAGATGAGCGAGTTGCAGGCAAAAATCCAGTGTTTCCTCTTAGGAGCTGGCCAACTCTTTCCGTGGAACACCATCCTCACAATTTCTGATTACTATTACGAGATTTTTCCTGTAAGTCAATCTTTTCGCTTTTAGAACAAAAAAAAAAGCGTTGTCCACTTGTCTTCTTTTTTTTTGGGTAAGATCTTCACCCCCTTATCTTCTTGTAAGAGGCATTCTCATTGGTTAAAAATGTTAAAATAATAATTACTGCAAGATGTCTTTAGTAATTACATACAGAAAAATATAGCAGCCAAAAATCTAACTAATAAGGCAAGCAATTAAAAGTTGGCATATAAATTAATGAAAAATATTCATAATACCAAAACCAAATCTTTGATTCTCCTTGATTTTGTGCTTTAGGTTTGACACCATAACTATTATAAAAATACTTATATATATATATCGTATCTCATATATACATATAATATATTCAGTATACTGTATATTGCGTATTTTGGTCAAACTATGTTCAATAGTACGACTGCATGAGAAATTACTTTAGGTTTTTCTATGTAATTTTTATGAGTAAAAGTACCAATATTATAAATATGAAATCTGTATGAATGGGAACGTTAATTATGATGATGAAATAAAAAATCGGATACATATCTAACATATACGGTAAGAAATCATTTCGTAATTATAAATCCTCCAAGTTCTGACAAGTGGTATTTACTTTTTAACTTATTAGTACTTGCTTATTCATATGATTCTTTTCAAATAAAAGAATACACATATAAAATGATATCTCTCAATTCGGGAACTACGTTGGTAGAATGATCTATTTGTGTTTAGCATTTGAATGATCTTTGCAAGATTAACTAGCATAAGCATTTAGAACATCAAAACATCAATCAGATATCTTTTTGAGTTTAATTTGCCCTTATTTTTGAACATGTGCAGGACTATCAGCCTGCCCGCATACTTACGTTGGTATACCAACCTTTTGTTATTGGAACCATATTTCAATTGGTTTTGAAGGGCCACAAAAGAAAAAACCAAAGGAGAATATTGACCGGTTTTTGCCTCTTTGTCATCGGCACCATTTTCCTGATAATGGTAAGTGATAATTTTTATTATTATCATTCTAACATATTTTACGCATTAAAAAATCATTCCTGTTGTGTCATTAATAATTCCCTAAGATAGTAATAAAAATGAAGTTTAGTTTAGAAGACTGTGTTATTGAAAATAGAAAATGTTTTTCTTTATGAAAAAAAATGAAAAGTTGAAAATAAATATGAAAATAACTAATAATTACTATAATATCTACAGGTGGACGTTGTAACCAAAGGAAAGGGAGGATTATTCCCCTTTCTCCTTTTGTGCTTGGTATCGGCGGGGTTTGGGGTAGCGAACGCGCTCGTCGAAGGTGCCATGATCGGCGACCTTTCCTTCATATGCCCCGATCTGATTCAGCCATATGCTGCGGGTCTTGGTGTAGCAGGAGCAATAACTTCTGGTTTGAGGTTGCTTACTAAAGCTGTCTTCCAGAATTCCCGGGATGGCCTAAGAAAAGGCGCATGTAAATCTTTTATTATTTGAATTACACGAAAGGCTTCTTTATTGGATATGTGTGATAAATCTCACCTTATTTTATTATGATCGATCCAGTATTATTCTTGGTCATCTCCTCCTTGATTGAGTTCCTCTGTGTAGTCATCTACGGATTAATGTTCCCAAAGCTCTCGATAGTGCAAAACCATCGGGCATACTCCGTATCAAACCAGATGGAATCCAGTGAAGAATCACGAGTCCAATCAGTAAGCAAGTTAGAGCTGGCGTATGAGAATATGGACAAAGTGATCAGCTTGTCCTTAACCTATGCATTGACATTGTCCATATTTCCAGGCTTCCTATATGAGAATACGGGAAAGCATGAGCTAAATTCATGGTATGTTAGTTTATATGTTTTAATTACGAATATTTTTTCCTTCATGTGATTATCATATTTATGTCATGTTTGATATGAACAGGTACCCTCTTGTCCTTATTACATGTTTCAATGTATGTGATGCTCTCTCTAGATACATAACGCTTATCAAGACACTTAAGATGGAATCAGGGAATTGGATAACAGCTTCCGTTGTTGCACGTGTTTTGTTTGTGCCGGCGTTCTATTTCACGGCCAAGTATGCCGATCAGGGTTGGATGATCTTTCTAACATCATTTTTGGGCATAACCAATGGTTATCTAACTGTCTGCACACTCACTGGTGCAGCAAAGAAAGTTTATAATGTAAGATCTTTTTTTTTCTCTTAAAAAAATAATTATTGAATTTTTGTATATTTACAAAGTTACAAAACAAAATTTATCAATTGAAAATCTTATTAATGTGATTGACAGGCATCAGAAACCAATTCTTTGGGGAGTATGCTTGTGGCTTCAATGCTATGCGGGACTTTCGCAGGAACTTGCCTTTCCTGGCTTTGGCTTTTTGGCAGCAAGACATCGTTTTAGTTTCATATTTTAATTTTATCTTTTCAGTTAACATAGAATAATTGAACTGCAAAACATTTTTCTTGTGTGTCCGTGAAAAGTGTGACATGTTAGTTACGTTACGCTAATCAAATCAACGGCAATCGTGGAACACAGAAATAAATCCCGAGACCTAACCTAAATAAAGAGAATCATCATGATAACAACAACTGATAATAAAATCACCGCATCATGTACTTCAAGTGGTTAAACCTGTTTGCCGACCAAGTGGCTTTCAAGAGTTTGGGCCGTTGTGTCGAGACAGTATCTGAACCGGTCAATAAACAATGGGTTTTGTGAAAAAAAAACCTCAAACTTAATTGTTTTTACAAAATAAACCATCACTTCAAAAAAATACAAATTAACCCGGAACCTCACACTTAACCCATAATATAACCCACTCATGTATTTATGGTATTATATATATTCTTTATAGTTAAATTTATATTTTATGTAATTATAATTATTTTTTTTAAAAAGTTTAAATATGGTAGTAAATGTTTTATCTTGTCAGGTGTTAGTTATTTAACTAAAAATAAAATAATTAACTTTTTTTAAAAAAACTTAAATAATTAAATTTTATAAGAAGTTGATTTTTTTTTGAAAAAAAATCTATTTCGTAATTATAATTTTTGAAAAAAAAGTTAAAATAAGATTATCAATTTAATTAATTTGTTATGTGTCAGTTATTTAACTAAAAATAAGGTCACTAAACTCTTTAAAAAAATCAACTTCTTACAAGATTTAATTATTTAAGTTTTTTAAAATTTTTTTTTATTTACTTTGTTTTTATTTAAACTAGGAATAGTTTCACGCGATGCGTGAATTTAGTTTATATATATAATTTGTATATATAATAGTATTTTTTCTGAAATTTTTATTTTCAGATAACATAACTGAAAATTTAATATTTTTAATTATATTTGTATTTGCAAAATATTAAAATGCAAATAGTATAATTAAAAACTTTTGAAAAATATATTTTTAGAGTAATTTTAAA
>KE155452.1:43378-70220 GCA_000411075.1 Sisymbrium irio
TAATTATCTTTAAGAAAATCTGTAAAATATAGGAGGACACATGTCACCCTCTCAAAGATTTTCACAAAAAACTTTACTTTATTATAAGATATCTAAAATATAACAATTTATTTAAATTGATTATCATATTTTAATTTAATAAAAAATTATTTAAGCACATAAAATAGAAATTTAATTATAAAAAAAATTAATACCATATTAAATACACGGGTAAAATGTTGGCTAGGGTTTGTAGATCCCAATCTTCTTCTTCTTCTGCTGTTGCTGCTGTTAGATCGATCAGTACGAGATCGAATCATCGTCCTCTCGCCAAATCGACTAGTAGGTCTGGAAAGAGTCTACCTTCTTTGCCCCAAGGAAATTTTGAAGGAGAGGAATTGAAATTGAGAAGTGGGTTTCATTATGTGAAATGCTTAGATGATGTGATTGATTTGTTCGATGAAATGCTTCAGTCTCGTCCTTTCCCTTCAGCAATTGATTTCAATAAGCTGATTGGTGTGGTGGTTAGAGTGAAAAGACCCGATCTTGTGATTTCTCTCTATCACAAGATGGAAATGAAGAGGATTCCATTTGATATATACAGATTCAATATTCTGAGTAAATGTTTCTGCGATTGCTCTAAGCTTTCTTTTGCTTTGTCTACATTGGGGAAGATCACCAAACTTGGTTTCCAGCCTGATGTTGTTACGTTTACCACGCTGCTCCACGGCTTTTGTCTCCAAGATAGGATTTCTGAAGCAGTAGCTCTATTTGATCATATGGTTGAAACAGGAGGTAGACCAGATGTCGTAACATTCAACACACTTATCAATGGTCTTTGTCGGGAGGGTCGAGTTCTCAAAGCTGTAGCTCTGCTTCATCGGATGGTAGAGAATGGTCATCAACCTGAAGTTGTTACTTACGGAACTATTGTAAACGGAATGTGTAAGATGGGCGACACTGTGTCTGCATTGAATCTGCTGAGGAAGATGGAAAAGACCCACATCAAAGCTGATGTTGTTATGTATAGTGCCATTACTGATCGTCTTTGCAAAGATGGACATCACAGCGATGCTGAAAATCTTTTCAGTGAAATGCAAGACAAAGGTATTTTTCCCAATGTAATTACCTACAACTGTATGATAGATGGTTTTTGTAGCTCTGGTAGATGGAGTGATGGCGTGCGGTTGCTACTCGAAATGAAGGAAAGGAAAATCAGTCCTGATATTTTCACTTTCAATGCCCTCATAGAGGGATGCTGTGGGGCTAAGAGAGTAGATGACAGAATGGAACTTCTCCGTGAGATGTCTAGAAGAGGATTAGTTCCGGATGCAGTTACTTACAGCATTCTTATCCACGGGTTCTGTCAGGTGAGCAATCTTAATGCTGCTCAAGACCTTTTCCAGGAGATGATTTCTCATGGTGTGTGTCCTAGTATCATAACTTGTAACACTTTGCTGGATTTCATTTCATTTCATTTCATTAATTACAGAATTTCATTGTATCTTATATATACAACTAGGTATAGTCTACGCGTTGGGTGAATTTTAATTTTACGTAATTTTATATGTAACATTTTATTTATAAACATATATTTATTTTTATTATTTTCTTTCATTATCAACTTACATAACTAAAAATGAATAATTTATTTTATTTCATTTTTACAAATACACATATATTTTTTATTATTAATAAACTGACATTCACACTTATATTAATAGTAAAAATAGTTTACAAACAATAAAATAAAATCTTGCATATTTAATTCAATTTTTCAAAAACATCCAAAGTATGTTTCATGAATATATAATCTTTAAATGCATTTTTATTTGACTGAAAACTGTATTTTACTTTTTTAATATTTTATTTTTAAATTAATAAAACCAATTACTTTTCAATTTATTAACTAATAATTCAATTATTTTTGAATTTAATGTTCAAAATAAGAAAAGTTGTATTAGAATTAATGATCGATCATACTTTTAAAAACATAATATTATAGAATATTTTTATTTTTATTTTTATTACAAACTTATGACATAAATATGATTGATTTAAAAAAATTATGGACTATCATGATCATATAAAAAAAATATAAGGTAAAATTTTTTATAACTTTAATTTTGTTGAAACTTTCTAATGGACTAAAGAATAAATAAATATTAATTTATCAATAAAATTTTTATTTACATGATATCGAATATAATTAATAAAATAGATAATTGTTTTTATAATACTTGTCGTTTCTTGTAAGATGAATTATTATAATATAGAAGTGAATTAATGAATTAATTTTTTGAGAAATATATAATTCAAACATAATAGTAAAATAAGACTTTTAGCCTAATCAAATGAAAAATATAGCTCAATAAAATTAGATGTTAAAAAAATTATTAAAGAAGGACATGTAACACATCCTCAAAGCTCTATAGAAAAGGAATCCTAATTTATTATATACAATTGTCGAAAAATCCTAACGACATGCTTTTTATTCGGTTGTTTTCGGGAACGTTGAATCACATGACTTCCAAGTTCGAGCTCCAATAGGGAGGGGTGTTTAATTTACTCCTTAATTTGTATGTGTAATGCGTTACTGTGTATCTCAGCTGATTATTTGACTCTATTTCAATACTTCAAGATAATTTGACATACGACATTTTCTCTTAGCTAAATGATAAATTAGTGCTTTTTTGTAACAAGTTTCATGAATATTCTTGTTTTATTACATCGAAATTATACAATCTTTTTCCTATTTTGGAAAAAAAAAAATACTTCGAATCCATCTAAAAGGAACTGTTGGTGCCTATTAGCCAAAGCCAACCAAGGCAAACACCTGCAAAAATCCCTCCTAACATAAAAGCTACCAGCAAATTCCCCAAAGCATCCGTCTCCAAAACCTGTGAATCATATAAAATGAAATGTCAAAAAAAGTAAAATTTTAATTTCATAAAAGAATTTGGGATTTAAATTTAGTAATTTGCTCTGTTGATTGTAATCATAAATCAGAAATCTAATAGACTCGATCATGGATTTAGTCACCCACAGCACCCAAATAAAATTTTGAAAATATAACTAGAATTCAAATTCTTATAAACCAAAATATCCCTTGTGTGAAAAAAAAACTTCATAATAATTAAGAAAACAAATCATGAACGTATAGTTCTTTTTCGATAGAAAAACTTACGTCGTAGTTACTCTTAGGTTTAACTGCGAGAATGCAAACAGTTAGATAACCGTTGGTCAGTCCCAAAAGAGAAGTCAATAATACCATCCAGGCTTGATCTGCGCTTTGTGCAGTGAAGTAAAAAGCTGGGACAAATAAGAACCGCATAAGCACGCACGAAGTGATCCATTTTGTTGATTCAATTTTTAGGTGTTTGCTAAGAGGAATATATCTTGAGAAAGCATCCCACACATTGTATGAAGCAACAAGTACAAGAGGGTACCTACACGTTGAGAAAGGAACATGAATATTATAGCCAAAATGAGATCAATATGGTATAAGAAAATAGACCGAATAATATCAAAAGGATTACATATATCACACTTTTTTGAATTTGAATATGGATGGATTTGCTTCCATCACAGTATGACTAATTTTTTAACTTTTCGTGCCATTGACAAAATAGAGAGTAAAAGAAACAAGGGTAAATAAAATTAAAGTTGGTAAGCACATACCATGAACCGAGCTCGTGTGATCCAGTGTTTTCATATAAAAATCCAGGGAATATTGACAATGTCAAGGCGTAAATGAGGAAAAGATTCATTGCAAGGTCCATGTTCTGATAGAACAAAACTTTGTTGCCTAATCGCGTGATTTTCGTTTCTTCAGCTTCTACTTGGTTTGATTCCGCCTTTGCATAATAGTACTTCACAATTGGTAGCTTTGGAAACATGTGAACATAGAGAACCATGCAAATGAACTCGATCAAACTTGAAAATGCCAAGAATAGCACTGCAATGAATGTTAATTAGTTTAGAAACTATTACAAAAATTTAATGCGAACGCATATTTAGCATAGATAGAGAAAAAGATATCAAATTCACTGGCTAAGTGACATACAAGCGCCTTTTCGAAGACCGTTAGGAGATTTATCAAATACCGCTTTGGTAACAAGCCTCAAAGCGGATGTTAAGGCTCCGGCTATGCCTAGACCCCCGACAAATGACTTATGAGAACATTATAAATCTTAGTTAGAAAAAAATTTAGAAATAAAAGTTTTGGGCCATATCAATTTTGTGTTATAAGAAAGAAACCTGAATAAAATCGGGACACATATATGAAAGCTCTCCAACCATTGCACCTTCTACATGAGCATTCGCCATCCCAAAACATGCAACAATCGAACATAAAATGATGTACGCTGATAAACTTCCTTCTCCTTTGGTAGCCAAGTCTAACTTTCAGAAGAAAATAAAATTATATAGCTGTATAATTTAATGAAGGAAGTTCTGCTAACAAATGTACCATATAAAAATTACTCACAATAATCAAAAGAAGAGAGCCGATAAAGAAAATGATATAACCGATCGCAATTTGCTTCCGGTTTTGATTCTTTTTCCCCATCAAAACCAAGATGAATATAGTTCCAAGGACAAATGGCTGGTAAACCAGAGTAAGAACTCTCGAAGGATGATATTCCTTTGATCAATCAAAATATCAAATCATGATTCATGGAATACAAACAACATGTTAACAAAACATCAGAACACTTTACATTGGTGGACCTAGCTTATCAAATATAGATAAGTTAGAAGTATTCAATATACTGAAATCTTGATAAAGCTCATGATTTACCTACATAATGCACGAGTTTAAATATGTCTATAGCTTCCTCATATATAAATAGAAATACATTTATAAACAAATTGATGATACTTAACGAAAAAGTTATCTATAGTCGCAAAAACCATAAACTTACAGGGAAGACTTGATAGTAATAATCGGAAATAGTGAGTATTGTGTTCCATGCCACAAGTTGTCCTACTCCTAAGATACAACACACCACCATTGCTTCAATCTTACCCTGGTCCATATATTCACCCTTCAGAACTGGCGAAAAGTGAAAACCATTCATATTATATAAATTATCTAACCTCGAGCTTCCTTGGGATGTTCTCAGTTTCAATGTTCATGTTTTTCACTTCTTCTTCTTCTCGTATAAATGTTTAGAAAACAAACAGAAGTAAAAATAAAAGTGTAAACAAAGAAGATGAGAGGAACAAAAGAAAAAGAAGAGAATTCAGAATCTTGATGTGAAAAACGAAGATTATGTAACGAGAGATTTGAAAGGAAAAAAAAAATGAAATTATATTTGACTTTTCTTATGCTCCATACGTGCAAATATATAAACTATAAACTGTAGTACATGTCTTTCTCATTTATAACTTTACTAATATTAGATATCTTAAGAAACTGCGATCCTTTGTCTTGCTAAACGTCTCAGCCACGTACAAGTGATATTTAAACAAATAATACATTTATACGCCTGTCATTTTAAATGAGATCGTTAGTTTATTTCAAGCTGTCTTTGTGTTTGAGATCATGTACGGAGTACAGACTAACATGTTGGACACCTCAAAGGGTATATCTGAACTATTATATCGCCTGATTTAAAACTCCTTATCATGATATCATCCAAATTTAAGAAAATTTTCAGTTTCACGAAAAATTCGTCTAGTTGAAAGACACACCATGTGTATTGTGGAAGCAGAAGTGGAGAATTTCCATGCGATTTCGATCATAGTTTAGTTTGCAAATGTGAATGTCATATAGCTTAACTTACTCCTGAAAAGTAGGCAATTTCATGAATGATTCATGAATAAGATTAGATGATAAACACTAAAGGGAAACAAATGAATGGATTAATAAAGTAATAAATATATAATGTTATTAAAATACATAAAATAAATTAAATTTACATCATAACACTTTTATAAAAATTATTTTGAATGATTAAAATGTTAATAATAGAATCCCGTCGAACATAGTTTTTAGTATCTGAACCGGTCAGCTTGCGATATCTAATCCAATTTTGCCGGTCAGCTGGCGATCTAATCAAATTAAACCGGTCAAATACATAACAAAAGAATACATAAGCTTGCAATGTATTCCAATTAAACCGGTCATCGACTCGCACTCGTTAGCTCATTTCTCAAAGTGTCAAGGGTTTTCGAGAGAATTAGACACTCAAGAGTTCGGAGATTTGACAAGGAACAAAACCCAGACGACACAGCAATGTTGGCTAGGGTTTGGGGATCGGAGTCTGCTGCTGCTTCTTCTTCTACATTGATCAGCTTGAGATCTATTCATCAACGTCGCATCGCCAAGAGAGGTACGGTTTCGAAGAGTCTACCTTCTTTGAGCGAAGGAAAGTTTGAAGGAGAGAGTTTGAAATTGAGAAGTGGGTTTCATTATGTGAAATGCTTAGATGATGTGATTGATTTGTTCGATGAAATGGTTCAGTCTCGTCCTTTCCCTCCAGCAATTGATTTCAATAAGCTGATTGGTGTGGTGGTTAGAGTGAAAAGACCCGATCTTGTGGTTTCTCTCTATCAGAAAATGGAAACGAAGAGGATTCCATTTAATATGTACAGCTTCAATATTCTGATTAAATGTTTCTGTGATTCCTCTAAGCTGTCTTTTGCTTTGTCTACATTGGGGAAGATCACCAAACTCGGTTATGCAGAAGAGTAAGATGGATCTTGAGGCTAGTCACCCCTTCAATGATGTGGAACCTGATGTTCAAACTTACAATATACTCATCAGCGGATTGATCAATGAAGCGAAGTTTTTAGGAGCTGAAGAGTTATACGAGGAGATGCTCCACATAGGTATAGTCCCTGATATTGTTACCTATAACTCAATGATCGATGGATTCTCCAAGCAGAACCGCCTCGACGAGGCCAAACAGATGTTTGATTCAATGGGTAGCAAGGGCTTCTCCCCCGACGTAGTCACTTTTAACACACTCATTAATGGCTACTCTAAGGCAGGAAGGGTTGACGATGGGATGGATATTTCCGGCGAGATGTATGGAAGAGGCATAGTTGCCAATGCAATTACTTACAGAACTTTGATTCATGGGTTTTGCCAAGTGGGTGATCTTAACGGCGCACTACACATCTTTCAAGAGATGATTTCCAGTGGTGTGTGTCCTGATATCATTACTATCCGCAAGATGCTGGCTGGTTTGTGGAGTAAGAAAAATCTAAAAAAGGCAGTGGCGATGCTTGAGGATCTGCAGACGGGTGTGGTATGTCTGTTTTGTTCAGTTTCTTTATATTCTTTTTTGGAGAAGAATGTTTACATATTTGTACAGGCCTTTGGATGCAGCTATTAAGATACAGATTCCCGATTAACCTTCTGTTCGGTTTTATGTGTTTGCTTTGCAGGATCATCGATCAATTTGAGGATGAATGAAAGAATCAGAGAATTGGAGCTTCAGTGAGAAGGAGATGCTTTCTTAATCATTTGTTTAGTTCATAGTGGTGTACTTTGGTTTGATGTCTCTCTATTGAAGAGTGCTTCTGCCTTTTCCTTTATTGATTTTATATCAATATGTCTCTTGTTCACGTATGAATATGCTTTGTTCCTTCTCATTGAAGTGTGGTATGTCCTGCTCATTGAAATGGCTTTGTTTATGGTCTTCGGTATTACATTCTAAAGATTTTAGCATTTTTCCAGATAAGACTAGAATCTAACTTAAACTTGAATCGCAAATTATAGCATTGAATAAAGTTGCACTTTCTATGAAGCTTGAGATGTGATTAAGAAGGCTGAATGTATCCTTTCTTAGGCTCATGTTGATATGGGAGTTGCGCTGTTCCCTCCTTATTATCTTCTATGCATTTTATTCAGGTTCTTTTCATTCTTGAGATGATAGCATTGAATATCCTAAATAAGTTTAAGATACAGATTACAAGCTCTTAAAACATACTGATCTCTAGCATCATACCATTTTTATCAGAGGTTAAAAAGAACAAAAGCTACCTGTTCAGCGGATACTTTTAGTGGAGCTCCAATCGAAATCGAAGCTACCTGTTTGCAAATGTGAATGTCATAGCTTAAGTTACTCTCCTGAAAAGTAGGCAGTTTCATGAATGATGCATTGATAAGATTAGATGATAACACTGAAGTGGAACAAAACAGAGGATGTTCATAACATAACTGAAAAAAGAAGGTTTGCATTCTCAATGTTACAATTTGTTTTGATCCAAACAGAGAAAAGAGTCTCTCAGCAGCATACAGGCACACCTCTATTTGTAACTCAACATTTGATGTGTATTCCACTTTCATCATGTCTTACCTGTCCTCACAAGCCCTAAACCAGAGCCACTACCCAAATGCTTGTACTCTTTAGCCTCAAGATGATCGTCGTGCTCAGCAAAACCAGTGCCTCCTTTCTTTAACCCAACCAAGTTCCTGTCCTTGCAAGGCTTATCACACACAAGACAGACTTTGTCGACAGGCATAAACTTTTCTCCACACTTCTTGCAGAAAACATGTCCGCATGAGCTAAGTGCCACAAGAGACATTGTGTTGGTGAGAGTGACTTTGCAGCTCGGGCAAATGTAGGTCTTGTCATAAGAGCTTGAAGATGACGATTTCACCTTCTTCTCTTCCTCTTCGCTGTTGTCTTCCGTGAAACGGATAGCAAAGAGATTCTTAATCTTGAGCTTCTCTTTGCCCTCTGGACAGACTGTATGAGTTTCTGGAGCTTCTACTCTAACTGAAGCTCCTGGTGTAGCTGATGGAAGCCAGAAAGCTTTCATCGTCCTAAGCGCTTCTTCTTCAAAAGAAGTCGCCTTCACACTGTTCGCCCCGTGAAAACCATTCCTGTCTTGGTTTTGGCTCTTGTCAGTGTATCGAGGCAATGCACCATGGTTTTGCTGATCAAATTCATCGAGCTCTCTTGCCTTTTGTAACATTAGCCTCTCTTCTTCTTCGTCCTTATCTTGATTCTTTTGAGAAGCATGGGCAGCAAGCCTCCTGAAAAGCAGCGCACATGTTAGTATAACTTCTCAGGATTTAAGCATACAGAGAAAAGATATATCAGACATTACAGCTCTCCAAGAGGTCTTAACAGCATACTAGTGAGCAGAGTCAGCTCCAAAACCCTTTCTACCCCGTTAATTATTCAAAGCACAAAAAAAAATCACATGCAATCAATAGGTCATCCCTGAGATCTCGCTTCCCATTATATTCCCATACTCATCAAACACAAAACAGCAACATCACAAGCATCTCCAACACTATTTGAGCAACAACATCATACGATCATTCTTGCTAGTACAGTCAGTAAATAACTCCAGAAAAGAGAAAAACATCACTCCGGGATTAGCATCAACAATACCAGTCAAGAGAGTTAAAGGTCACTTCTCAGGATTTAAGCATAGAGAGCAAAGATATATCTGACATTACAGCTCTCCAACAAGTCTTAACAACATACAAGTGAGGAGAGTCAGCTCCAAAACCCTTTCTACCCCGGTCATAATTCATATACAAGGGTATCTTTCATGCTATGGGTCAACCCTGAGATATCATTTGCCATTATGTTCCCAATACTCATCAAACCCAAAACAGCTACATCACATGATCTCCAACAATACTTGAACAACAACATCATAGAATTTTCGTATCTTTCATGCTAGTCCAGTCAGTAAATAACTCCGGGTAGCAACGACAATACCAGAACTCATTGAGCTAAGGTCACTTCAGAACCACATCAAAGTCAAGACAACTTTGAGGGTAATGCTTTAACCAACTCAACAATAACTTAAGCTAGTACAATAAAACATGACAATGACTAAGACTTTTATCTTAACTAAAGCCAATAGTTGCTCCTTTATAATCATCAATAATCCAATTCCACACCACTCACTTAGATCCTAAGACTAAAAACAGCAAAATCAAGAAACATATAATCTATAAAGAAGTTAAATTTCGAAACTTTAAGAGAAGACCCTGAAGCTGAAGCTAATACCTTTGGATATCTTTCTTCTGCGCGAGGAAGCATTCGAGGATACACTCTCTACAAAAGACGTGACCTTTATGGCAACACATGGGGTCAATGAAAGGTTTCAAGCAAAGGGAACAAGCATCGAAAGGCTTAATCGAGTCTTTCCCTAATCTCTCCTTCTGGGTTCCATACCCTAACTTCTTCTTCTCGTCGTATGTGAAATACGCGAGATCGTTGTTGTTCTTCGAGTGTCTTTGAGGCATCTTTGGCTGTAGAGAATCGAGCAAGACGAATTTGGGTAGAATTAAGGATCCAAATTGAAAACCCTAGAGGTTTGGAAACAGTTTTGGTTTTTTTTTTCAGATTGGAGAGAAATTGGGAAATTTGATCAAGAGTTTTCTTCTGTTACGCACTCATTGAAGTGTAGTCTACAACTGCAGCCCTCTACCGTCCGATATGATCTAACGGTTCTTGATTATTTAACGTTTTAAACAGTTTCTCTAATTATGACAAAAATTATCAAAAAGACGGTGTACTTCATTCACCAATCACCATCGAAGAAACACAATACACATCCACACAGACACGGTGAGTGAAAGTGTGAAACTATCCAAGGTGTTGGAGCCAATATTAGTTTAGTTGTGTGTACTACGATTATATGAATACTGATTCTCTTGTTCTTGTTTCAGCTAACATGTCTAGGTCATTAAGCACTAGCAAGTTCTTATAGAGTATCTGACTGTTAAAAGAAAAAGGAAATTAATGCATATTAAGAGATAGAAGAGATAAGGTATCTCATTTTAGAAGTTTATAGATTTTTCAGAACCCCAAAAACACCTGTCATCCACCAAATGGTTCATTTACGTTTAAAAGTTACAAAAAAAATTATAATTATAACTTTTTATTTTTATTTTTTGAGAACCATAACAGATTCTGACCATTAAAGATGTTCTAAGAGCACTTTCATCCATGAAATACTCAATTTAAATATATGTACCAAAATATATTTATATTTTATTAGATATTAATAATGTAATTAAGCTTAATTTCCTTTTAAAAAATGAATAACTCATAAAATGATACATGTATTTTTGGATATCTAATATTATCTCATAACTTATCAAACGAGTTTCTTCTACTTTTATTTCTTTTAAATTATTTTGTTTATGAGATACTCATATAGAAACCAAAGATGGAAGCCCTCTTATGCTTTAATCTCTTCTTAATCTCATGCAGATTTAACAATCCACTTTGAAAGCCTTTCATTACCATTCATTCCATTCAGCAATTCGGTGAACTTCTTGTATCCATTGAATGCTTCTTTCTTTTTAATCCACCGTTTTTCTATTTTTTTTATTTCAAATCTAATGTTTCTTTTGCATAGGCTTAACTTTCTAGAAAAGAGAAATTACTTTTAGAAAACTACATTGTTATCAGAATGATTCTAATATTATAAAAGTAAATGAATTGTTTTAAAGGACTTTTATATATACAGTAGAACTTTTATAAATTAATACTTGATAAATTAATAATTTTATCAAATAATAATTTTTTTCGATCTCAAATCAGACAAATGTAAAAACTGAAAAATTTCAATAAAATAATAAGATAATAATTTTTTTAAAACCCCTATGTAAATATATAGTCTCAAAATAGTATAAATTAGTAGTTAGATAAATTTAAAATTTATAAAGAATTTTAGACACAATAGTTAATTTTTATTTCTAAATTCTTTCAAATATATTGCAGTATCATATAAGTTCATCTCATTACAGATTATAGTTATTATTTTCTAATAAATTTTATATTTGTGAACATACATATGGATACTCAATGTATATTATTAAAATATATTAATGTAATAAAAAAATTATTTTCATAACTTTAAGTTTGTATATCTCATTTCTAATTAGCAGATTCATTTAGATTTTTTAAAATCACATTATTTTTTATTAAAAATTTATAAATTAAAACGTTATTTTCATAATTAATAACTTTATAAATTAATAAATTTTCAAAATCCTAATATTATTAATTTATAGAGATTTTATTGTACCTGATTTTATAGTGACATCT
This sequence comes from Sisymbrium irio, assembly GCA_000411075.1. Taxonomy (NCBI): domain Eukaryota; kingdom Viridiplantae; phylum Streptophyta; class Magnoliopsida; order Brassicales; family Brassicaceae; genus Sisymbrium; species Sisymbrium irio. Next base: position 55,399 of record KE155452.1, read on the forward strand.
CTACCACATGTTACATAGAATCTGGGAAATATTAACAATATTCTATATTTAACATATCTAACTAAACCAAAATTTCCATATATTCTAGTGACATCTCTACCACATGTTACAACATCACTTTTTTGGATTCACAAATCACTCTACCTTAACCCCAAAGAAAAACTGTCCTTTGTATATTTCTTATGCGACATTGTTCAAATTCCATTATATGTATTATAATAATAAAAATTAACAAGTCCAAAATGTGTAATTATGTTCAAAATTTTGAAAACTAAAAGACTTTCCTGAGAAAAATGAAAAGTCAAAGACCGTGGGAAAGAACAATCTATTGTCAAATTAAGTCATCTACCAACAACCGTGGTCAAAGTAACATCGTTGACCGTGACAACATCCTGACCGTCCACGATCTCGCCGGAGTTCAAGAACGAATGGAAGGTAGGCTGTCTCGGTCGTGGAAGGAGACTGGTTCGACTCTCCAACATCAACAAAACCGAACCTATGTTTGGTCTGTAAATAACCGAGTCTTGTGTACACAACATCCCCACGTGGATGCATCTTACTGCTTCGTTTACGTCTTGAATGTCCTTCAGCGTTGGATCTATTACCTCTTTAGTCTTTCCTTGGCTCCATAAATGCCATGCCTGAAGTTTGTGTACTTTAGAACATTAGTTTCTAGATATGAAAAGAAATAACCAAACAAAACTATAAACCGAAAGCAAATTAAAATTTGGTTTTGTTATTAAAGACACAAAAATTGAAATCAAAACCATGCTGAGTTCCATATTAGTTGGTTCAGACTGAATCGATACATTTAAATGTAATGATATTATTAGTTACTAATCATATTATATAAATTTTAATATTAATTAGATTATCAAATGTTATTTTTAAAAACTAAAACCACACAAAATCCAAATAATCGGAACCAAAATTACATCAAACAAGAGTAAAATCAGATGAATTAATGCTTTTTGTTTTTACAGTCATTATAAAACCGAAAACCAAAAAAGAAATCAAAGTATATTTTGCACATTCCTAGTAGCTTCAAGTTTAAGCCTGAAAATTTCCGGTAACAAAGAAAGAACGAGAAGAAACTTACATAACCGATGAGACTTCCATATTCAGACCCTCGAAAGCTTAGGTTCTTCCTTCCACTCACAATCTCCATTATTAACACTCCAAAGCTATACACATCAGATTTTTCTGAGAACATCCCTTCCATTGCATACTCCGGAGCCATATAACCACTACACATGTTTTCAACATCAAAGTCATAAGAACTCGAGACAGTTTCACATAGTTTATAGAATTGGAAATCCAATAAAGAGGTTTGTTTAGTTACTATGTGCCGACGACTCGGATCGTGTTGGCCTGATCTTGTCGGTAGTTGAAGATCCTAGCCATACCGAAATCCGAGATCTTAGGATTCATTTCCTTGTCCAGCAAGATATTGCTTGCTTTTAGGTCACGGTGGATGATCTTTAGTCTTGAATCTCTATGCAAGTATAGCAATCCCCTTGCGATTCCTCCAATGATATCCCATCGTTTTCTCCAGTCTAAACTTTCTCGTTTACTCTCATCTGCGCACAGATCGATTTGTATACTCGATCCGGAAAATTTCTAAAAAAATTCTTTAAAATGTTTCGAAAGAAACATACCGAAAAGGAAACTGTCCAAGCTCTTATTTGGCATGTATTCATAGAGAAGCATCTTCTCGTTGTTTTCCATGCAACATCCTAGTAATCTAACAAGATTCCGATGTTGGAGTTTCGCGATCAGTAAGATCTCGTTCTTGAATTCATCTAGTCCTTGCTTAGATTTTCCTGATAGTCTCTTCACCGCGATCTCTCTTCCTCCTGGAAAGTTCCCCTGCTCAAACATAACACATAATGTTTTTACATAAAGTTCAAAAAAATTATCACCTCAACATTTATTAATTAGTCTCAAGAAGATTACTTGTAATATTCAATTGCTTCACCTTATAAACAGTACCGAATCCGCCCTGTCCAAGCTTGTTTTCTTCAGAGAAATCTCCCGTTGCTGAGGCTACGCTGTTAAAACTGTAAATTGGCAAATCGGTTGTGTCAACTTGATCCCCTACCAGTACTTGGATCAGCGAGCTTGAGGACTTAACCGACTGATCTTTGTTCTCTTCGGTTTCGTAAACTTGAAAATTTTTCTTCTTCCATAATATAGCTGCAGATCATGAACTGATTAGTCTCTTTATCCTTTTGAAACAGGACAAAATATATGTGTGTGTGAGTAGATACTTTACCTTTAACTCTTTTCTTGAACGTCCACAAGATCCAAATGCAAAATCCGAGCAAGAAAGCACCTATAACACTGGAAATAATGATCCAAAGTTTCGAGATTGCATTCCCACCTAGTTCCACAACATCGAAATATTGAAGGATTAGTTATGTTTGAATCTTTCAAAATGTTTTATCACTTAAATACATTTTGCAGACCTAATTCAGATTCTGCTAGCCGTATGTTGATAGACACTCCACCATGCTCAAAATGCTCCATATCCATCAGATCTCGAGTCCAAATCATGCATCCGATCCCTCTAACAAGCGCATAAGCAGTACAAGAGCAATTCCTGAGGCATACATCCTTACAAGCCACTGGATCGTTAGCCGAAACAACTGATCCAAAATCAGGCACCTTCACTCCCCTAAGTACACTAAACCCGTCTTCTCTACCCGCAAGCAGATTCTGGCTACAGTTCAGTGGAACTCTTCTTTTGCAGCCACCAGAGAAAACCCCGTCGTCCCATTGGTTCTGGTTCACCGGCACAAACCCACGGATGCAACTACATTTACCGGAATCAAAATCTTTACTATCATCACATACACTGTAATTACCGCAACGATTATACTTCTCGCACTCCGTGCTCGGTTTTAGTTGAATCGTAGTCCAGTTCTTGGCATCTTTATTCCATCTGAACTGCTCTATTACACCATCAAATCTAATTTGAAACCTTAATAAGTCAGACCTATCTGACGGTACATACGTGAAGTACACGGTACCATCTGTTTCAGGAGGAGAAGAGAGTTTAAACCCGTATATATAGTTTGTGACACGGAACATATCCGGTATGCCGGTAAAGATAACCGAATCCCATGGTCCACTTCGCCATTTCCTCATTTCTTCTTCCCAAATCACAATCTCTATTGCTCCTATAGGATCAATCCCTAGTGAATACCTTCCTGGTGAAGGATCATTTTCGGACTTCCACGGGATAAAAGCGTGGTTCTCTCCGCTTGAAGGGTTCACCCTAACCCTCATACCGGGCAAGAAAGTATCAGTTGGATTGTTAAAGCTCTCCCAATACCTATTGCTTCTGTCTGAGTCTGAAGACAGAACCAAATCACCTGTGTCCAACAGAAACGCAACAGTATTGTTCAACTTGGGCGGAACGTTTGTGGACCAAACAGTGTTGTTTTGACCGTTAACGACCACCAAGTTCCCGTCATCTGCAATCTTCAGAGCTCCATTGTGATCAGACAATGGTATCTCTCGATTGGCTACCCAGAAGATTGTTCGAGGTTCGATGTTCTTGTACCAGATTCCGACATACCTTAAGGTTGAAGCTTTGGGGCTGAAGAAACCAAGCTCGAAGCTCTCGTCCTCGCTGATCAGTGAGTCTCCGTCTCGTATCGTGTTGTTTCTGGTGATTGAGTTGCTTGTAGAGCAAGATACTATGGCGCATAACTGAAGCAAAATCAAAAGGGTTGTGACCAAAGTAAAGTTTTTGTTTAACTCTGACATTTGAGATGATTGGATCCTGAGGGATCTGTATATTACGAGAATTTAATGGAAAGAACAAAAAAGTGGTTGCTGAATTTTTTTTGTTTGTTTTATCTTCAGTATTTTGATTTTTCAAGTTGACCAGTCGGTCTTTCTAAATTTATCAAGTTGCTTAACTTTTGTACATATAAATACATTTTATTGTGGAACTAATGAAAGCGCACAACCGGCGAATCGTGTTGACAAATGGCAATAACACGAATTTTTCACGTTTTATTTACTTTGATTATTAATGGGAAATTGTGACTTGTAAGGCCAGATAGGTACATGTCCATCAATTTTTATCTTATTGAAAATGCGACCTTCTTAATTTGGATGGTTGAAAAAAATCCAAGATTTATTTTCTGCCATCCATTTTTCTTTTTGGGATCTTCTAGTACTATCATATATTTGTATCATTGATTTTTACGTCATATATATGTCACATATTTATATGATGGATTTCTATGTTTTCGTTTGGGTTTGCCAAAAGTATCCAATATATGATTTTTGTAATGGAAATTTCCTAATGTCCACTTTACAAAGAAAATATACTAGTATTTCATGATCAGATCTAGTATTTCATGACACATAATTCATAATACCAATAAAGATATCCATACCCGTCATACGGTTTGCCTCTCCCACCACGCTTGTGTCTACTGACTCTACTCTCACCATATTTTCATTGTTTATCTAGAGATCATTATTAGTTAGTTTCATTCAAGTTATTCTAGACAAACCATATACTACATGTTTTGGTCTCGTGTTTTAATTAGACTTTGGATTAATAATGGAAAATTGTGACCTATATTATGAGAAAAGTATATGCCAAGTCATTGCTTGTCTTCTTATTTAAAATGCGACCTTCTCTATGGTGTCAAAAAAAATCCAAGATTTACTTTTGACCATCTAATATTCTTTGTGAGGTTTTCTAGTACCAGACGACCACTATAAAAAGAAAACTTCTAATTTTCCCTCATTCAAAATATAATTATATTATTTAATCTTAAGTCCAATCTACAAATAAGGGTTAATATTTGTGTTTGTACATTAATGAATATAAACATTACAATGTTATAGCTAACATAATATAGTTTTCATATCTTTATTATACTATATACTTTTAGTTACTAAAATTTTAAACTTGAAATGTACTCAATTTTCAATAAAGGGTTAGGGATTTCATTCAGTATATAAGCACGTATTTATTATAGGGAAAATTAGCTTAATACATCATTTAATACTTCAAAAATTAGTTATTTGGTATTAATAATTTAAAAATTAAGAAAATAGGAAAGAAAATAAAAATACATACCAAATATATCTTTACTTTTTGAAAAAATTACTGAAATTGTCATTATCAGAATCACTATTCATCCGAGAACCAAATGTTGTACTTTATTTTACGTTAACTGTAATATCAACCAATTATTAACATGATAAATCATGCCGTACTTAAATAATATTCATATTATTTGTTGTCAAATAATATATAATATATTGTTAATACGTTAATTTTATTACATAATAATACATAATACATTGTTAACACTGTATATATTATTATACGTTAATACATTATACGTTATTTGCACATTAACATTATTATATGCTAATACATAATAAATTATTTGAACGTTAACATTAATATACACTAATAACATAAATATCACTTAAATAATAAATATATTATGTGTTATAAGATAATATATAATTAATATATTGTTATGACACTAATATTATTACACGCTAATACATAATAGATTATTTGCACACTAACACTATTATACAATAATAATAAAAAAATCACATCAAATAACATATATATTATGTGTTATCAAATAACATATAATACATTATTTGTAAAATAACATTATTAACAGATATCATATATGTTGTTAGATAACGTTTTATAGTATTCTCTTTTTCATCTTATCTTCTTCTATTTTCTTGTTTTGAAAAATTATTTTTGTATATGATTCTCTCTCTCTCTCAAACGCTCTTTACCGTCTCCTCTCCATCTCTCAACCATTTTCTGATGATGGCAAATTTTGTAAATTTAGATAAGGGAAAAGGATAAAAATATAATTGTGTAGGTAGACATAAAAACTATTTTTGTCAGATTTTGTCACTTAATTTAGATGTTAGAGCATCTGCATTGAGATTTCAATACTCATGTTCACACTATTCCCAAAAAAAAATATCACTATAATATTCTCATTTTTATGAACTCATCTCTTGTAGGTTCGTTGAGATGAACTCGTTTCATCATTGTAACGTGGACTCCACGCCATGTGGTGGCCCACGATTGGTCCGCCTATTTTTTTACTTTTTGTTTAAAAAAAAAATCAAACGAAAAAACTAAAAAAAATAATAAAAATTTAAAGTTATGATCCCCTCCAAAATTCATTGATGCAGTCATGCAATGGGATGTCTTCTGTAATTTCTCTTTATTATATCTTAGTATCAGAGTATTATTATCCCAAATTGCTAATAAAATTACTTATCTTAATTATAATTAAAAATAAAAAAATATTATTTTTTCACTGAAACAATCATATAAAAAATAAAGATAAAATTGTTTATTTAAGCAATTAAAAGACCATTATTTATTTACCTACGTATAATACAAATAAAATGTAACAACTCTAAACAAATCTTTGGGATAATCATGCACTTACATTAACATAAATGAAGCGTCACTCCCACTTACATCTCAGTCTTTGAGTATGTCTAAATACACATTTAACCAACAACACTCCATCTGCTCTTCTCAACCCAAAACTCTCCACCAACACATAACACCCAAATCTCCTCCAATCTCTATCATTTTCACCATTCATGTTCCTAAAATCTCTTCTAGAAACCTTAACTTGCTCATCTCTCTCCACTCTCACCACCTTCCTTCCTCCTCCCACCCATCCTCCTTCCTCCATTACCCTTGTCATCCTTTCCACCACCGCAAAACTCAGCCCCACTGCAGACCCTAAACGCATCTTCCTCCTCCTATCCCTCGGTCCCCTCAAACCTTCAATCGGCCTATACCAATAAAACCCTCCATGCCCTTCTTTCTCCCCCTTGACCGCCTCCATACCTCTCACATAGTTCGCCTCTCTCACCACGTTAGCGTCTACGCTCACCACTTCTTCTTCATTTTCATCATTGTTTTCGTCAAGATCGTTGTTGGTTTCACTCAAGCTATTGTTTTCGCAATGGTAGATCCTTTCCCAGTATTGGGATAGTGTCATCCTATAGAACATTGACTTCTTCATTTGGTGACTTACACTACAATTCTCCTTCACAAACATAAACGGGCAATACCATTCTCCTACTATTACGCTGCCAGACCGAATTGTAGAGATCGGGAATCCGAATTCAGGGAGACGAGCTCTTAGCTGCTCATCTAGGCCAAGAGCTTCTCTAGGTCTCCTCGGATGCAGGGTCTTAGAGGTTCGTAGCTCCCACCCTTTCTTCTTGAGAAATGAAGGCGGTGTTCCGTCTGGAGCAACGGATTTCGCATAGAACGTCCGGTCGTGATGCCGGTTGATCTTAACCGTCTGAGATATGTTTCTTGGATCCAACGGCTTTGGTTTCTTGTCATGCAACATATCTGGAAAACAACATAATCCTTTCTCTATCTCCCTAGAACACACACAAACTTTCCTGCAAATAAAAACAGAGAAGAGTTCACTACACTCAATCCCAAAGATACCAACTCAAATCTGAATTTAAGCCTTATAACTTTTCATGGTTTTTTTGGATCTTACCCTTTGTGTCTGCCTCTAGCGTGAACAACGTAATACCTATTTGAAGACAATGGTTGATCGAGAGCTGGTATGAACAAGACTTTCTTAACCGAAGTCTCTCTGTTACCAGAACTGTCTGTGTGAACAACTGATAAGATCTTGTCCTGAGGGAATGGAAGCTTCTCGATTTTTGTCCTCGTACATAACCCGAAACAGAACGTGTCCTCTGTTTCTGCTTCTTCGTCTGTAATAACCAGAACTCCCGAGAACGGACCCTCAGGTGACTCCTCCGACAGTGTCTTCTGATATTTTCTGAACTGAGACAATGTCCTCGTCACGTACATTTTTTTGTTCTCGAAGAGAAAAGGAATAAGTGAATTATGAGGAGGTTTCAGAATCGACCTATTGGGTTATATTAATGATTTTTTTTAACAATTCACGGGGTGGAAACGACGTGATACTAAAGTAGTGGGGTGGCTAGTTATAACTTTTGATCGTGGAGGGTAAAGTTGTGTAATTTAATTGTTTGTTGATTGGCAAGTTTTGCCTTTGCTTTCTAAAAGAAACAAAAAGAAGATAAAGCTAAAAATAACAGTCACATTCCACTCTCACTCTCTCAGTTCTAGTAAGTGTTAATTTTACTATTTTAAATTTTTTGAAATTAACGATTTTCTTTCCTTTTCAAAAACTTAAGTTTTGTAGGGATTCGGTCCTTTCTTGACCACAAAAAAAAGGGATTCTATCTTTGATCTATGTGAGACCAGCGAAGCTCGAAATTGGAATAGTGTTGATAGTTGATATTTCGTAAATTTAGTCAAACTATCGATCAACACAAAATATTTCGGTATTCAATAATTAGAGAACTTATTCGATGCAAAAAGAAAATTGTGTACATATCTGTAGCCGCTCATAAGTATATAGCTTGTGGTGGATGAAAAAAAAGAGATGACAGAAAGAAAAAAGGAGAAAGAAAAACAAAGGAATAAAGTTAGAAGACAACTATTTAAAAGAAAATTATGTAAACTACTCTACAATTCTTTTATATATTTTAAAAATTGAGAATAAGACAGATATATTAGTTTTTCTGATTCCATTATCCACATACATGTATTTTATATACACATTGAATGGATCTACCAAATAGTATACCTAAGTTACAATAAGAAAGGTTATCTTTGAACAAAAGGTGCATTTCAAATATTGAAGATAAATTCGAGTTCCTCCATTTACAATAAAATCATTGAAAACAAATACGTTTATATTTATCAAATATTATTAGAATATTTTATATTTGTTTTGGTTAAAAATATTTTTTCGGATTAAGTTTAATTTTCATAATCGATCTTAGAGTACCTCCATCAGCAAATTCTCATAAAGTATCTGATGATTAAAAGAAAAAAAAAATAAATATTAAGAGAGAGAATAGTTAAAGTATCTCATTTGAGAAGTTTATAGAATTTTTTAGTCCCAAAAGACACTTGTCAATCACTAAATGATTCAATTATCTTTAAGAACATTTCCAACCCAAACAGTATATTTAGTGTTGAAACTATATTTAGTACTTGGTGTTCCACTTTATTTTTCATCTCCAACCACAAACACCAAATCTCACATTGAAAAGAATATTCTTGATTATTATAATATTAAATTTAAGATGATGTTTGTTATTTAATAATTTTAATGAATAACAATTATTTATAAGCTGATTAACTAATAAATAAAATATAAAATTAAGCATTTAGAAATTTATAATAAAAATATTAGTTAGATTAATTTTTATAATTTCGATAAATAATAATAATTAAGTGATTATAACTAAGCAAAATATAAAATTATACAATCAGTTAAAAAGTTACAATACATAAATTATAAATAGTAAAATATAAAATAAATCATACTAATTTTCATAATTAATATTTTAATTGATCTTTATTACAGTATATCTTTGTATTCTTAATTAATCTATTTATTATTATGTATTTAAAGTATAATTAATTAATATATAAGCATTTAAATAAATATATAAAGTAAAAATAAAATAATATTTTAATTTTTAGCATTTTATGAACAGTGTTACACTAAATATGGCGTGACATTGTTTACAAAACACTAAAAATCTAGATTTGACGTCAGATATAACACTGGGTTGGAGAGAGGAAAACTGCAAATTTAGTGTTATGAAGTTGGGTTGGAGATGCTCTAAAAATTAAATAAAATTTTTATAATTATAATATTATTATTTTTATTTTTTGAGAAGGTATAACAGCTTGACCAATAAAAAATGCTCTTAACCTTATCATATAACAAGTTATTATTATTTAAGAAGCCCAAAATAAAACGTCTTTTGAAGAATTAAATTTAGCTTATCAGTTTGGGCCTACAACCAAGCCGAATTTGGCCCATTCATCAAAAACAATGTCCCAAACTGAGATAACAATCTCCACATATAGAATATGCTATATGATATTCTAGTCTGAGATCATTTTATCGAAAACCTGATTTTGATTCAAATAAGATGAAATGGACTAGCCAATAGTTTTGAAAAAGTGGAGCAGGAGAAGGGTAATGAGCTAATGGCAATAATAAAATAAGAGTTTTATTTGCAGGAAATGATTTAGCAGACATTATCCATTTTTGCAGACATCATCCATTATCTCACTTTAACTGCTCCTTTGATTTTTTACAAGACAAAAATCAGAAAAAATTAAGAAGTATGTAGAATTGAAAAAGAAAATCATCCGTTAAGGAACTTCCTTGTTAAATTTAAAAGAAAACCACCCGTTAATTTATATATGAAACAAAATAATTGACATTTATCAGAGCCAATCCTTAAAAAAATTATAGACTCCAAATAAAGAAGGGGAGAAACAATGATCCGGATGATACTTGATTTATTAGAAGACTTTAAAACAGAGATCCGTATGAAGGTTTGAACTGTCGACAAATTAATTATTACCAACAGAACTATTATATGGGTTCTTAAAATACAACGGACTACAAAAATACTAATCATATTGGATTGGAAGCCTCAAAGCCATATGTCCGCAGTCATGGTCGGCCCTACCATTGTTTTTGAGCAAGTAATGTTAGTAAAGATTACTTGCCAGAGCACAATTGCTAAGCTCTACTAAACAGGAGAAGAATCTTTTGTGGCCTTCAATGCATTCTCTTGTATAATTTATCTTGAGGTTATATTTTTCTCTTCTAACTGGAATTTTTTCAGAGCCAAAACTTGTATCAAAATAAACCAATCACCGACCTTTTTGACTAACATAACAAATCCACTAGACTCTTAGTTATTACATTTAAAACTCCAAAGTCCAAACTAGGCCGTAATATCTAATACTATAATGTGTGTATTGTATTTAAATACAAACCAATATATAGATTTTTCTAGTCAAGTGTGACACACACGTTCATATCTCAACAATGAGTCAAAAGAGAAGGCATCATGACGCAAAACCCCAAGTTTGAGTAGAGTGGTTAGGGCAGTTAAAGAAAGAACGCCTCTACTCTTTCCTATTTATCTTTCATTTATTATCTTATCCTTATTGAGAACTAAAAAACAAAACCGCTGTTTCACATTTTCTATTAATCTAAACATTAGTATTACTCTGATCACATATGTTTGTGTGAGTCTACAAGATAGCTAGCTTTGCTATTATTAAATCTACATTTTTCCTTGTTTCTGCAGAAATTTAATATATGTACGTACGCAATGTATTTTGAAGATTATTGGACCTCTTAATTTAATGGTTTTAACAAATGGTTTCTACTATAGAACATTTTACACTTGTTTGTTATATTATATACGCATAGTCCCTATCTTATATGTATAAATAAGACTCAACCCACCCATCATTGTTTTGACTCCTACTTAAAAAACCTAAAACACAAACTATCTTTCTCAATGAGAGACTCATCAACAACAACATCTACCAAATCCTCACCGCTATGGAAACCCTTTGCCTCAAACTGTTGCTCCGTTGATGACCAAACCGTCTTTGGAAATTTAAGCCGTTGCCGACCTTCGAGATCAGAGTACTCCAAGAACCATCTAGGACCACTTCCTTCTTTCCGGCGACTCTCCTTCGCCGATCTAAGCCGTTCTTCTTCGGCTAGGATCAATGAAGATCTCGCACAGACTCTCGGAGCAGACTTAGTGGATTTTCAGATGTGTGAACTCAAGATGATCACTCAGTGTTTCTCTCAGAACTATCTTCTCGGAGAAGGTGGGTTCGGTAAAGTTTACAAAGGTTACATCGATGAAAATCTTCGACAAAGCCTCAAGGCTCAGCCTGTTGCTGTCAAACTATTGGACATTGAAGGGCTTCAAGGACATCGTGAATGGCTTGTAAGAACGTAGACCAATAATAGCATGCCTGATTAGTTATTGAGTTTTTTTCACTTTGTTACTGTTCTATTACTAGGTAGTGTTTAGTTAATTTCTATATATGACCTATGAATTTACAATATTTGGTTGGAGTTAAAGGCTACCTTGAAAAACAATTCTGAAAAACGAACCACTCCTCATGACTTTTGTGTTTCGAAGTCAAAGATATTCTTGGACACATGTCTTTATCTTTTAATGCTTTAGGGTATGAAACCATATGCAAAAATAAGTTTGTTAGTATTATGGATTAAGTAGGCATATGATCTTGTCGTTTTCTGTTTTTTGGTCTCACGTAAAACGTATAAGAATCATTTCTTTTTGTAAGCAGAAAATAATAGTTGGTGAGACGACTTTGATATACTCTATACATACATATTTTATATATACACGTAGTTCCAAACTTAATTCTGTAAGAATATATAATTGCATTTGATAGAAAACCATTATTTATATGCTTTATACTCATATGCAGTCTGAGGTCATACTCCTTGGACAATTGAAACACCCGAATCTAGTCAAACTTATCGGTTACTGCTGTGAGGAGGAAGAACGAGTCCTAATCTACGAGTTCATGCCACGTGGTAGCTTGGAAAATCACCTCTTCAAACGTAACAAAATACTTCAATATATTTTTCGTACTATATCATATGACTAATGTGCTCTTATTACAATCGGTATTTCGTTTTGTTAACCAATCATAATTATATAAACAGGAATTTCAATATCGCTTCCGTGGGCTACGCGGCTGAAAATCGCTGTCGCGGCTGCTAAGGGTTTGGCGTTTTTGCATGATTTAGAGAGTCCAATCATTTACCGTGATTTCAAGACTTCCAATATCCTACTCGATTCGGTACACTTTTGACTTCTATATTTTAAAATTTCTTTTCGGCAACATATTGTCAAACGGAAAAAGACAACATACTTATTTTAACTAAAAAGTTTATATTATGTTGACGTGAGTTGTCGAAATTCAGGATTTTACAGCGAAACTATCAGATTTTGGTTTGGCAACAATGGGACCAGAAGGATCCAAATCTCATGTCACAACTCGAGTCATGGGCACTTATGGTTATGCTGCTCCTGAATACGTGTCAACAGGTTTATTTATATATACACACAACAAGTTTTTTTTTTGTCTTTTTTCAACAATTTTTGTTTGGTCAACCTTTTTTCCAGCAATTTAAAGTAACCATATAATTATTATAGTCATATATAGGTTTGGCATATGAATAAAGAACGAGGAGAGATTCAATTTGATGGGATAGTCAAATACATTTTTATTTGATTAATTCTCTAATGCATGGGAGCAATGTTTTCAGGGCATTTAACGACAAAGAGTGACGTGTACAGTTACGGAGTCGTGTTACTCGAGCTTCTAACGGGAAGAAGAGCCACCGAGAAGTCACGGCCGAAAAACCAGCAGAACATCATCGACTGGGCAAAGCCTTACCTAACGAGCAGCCGCCGTCTCCGTTGCGTTATGGACCAAAGGCTCGCAGGTCAATACTCTGTCAAGGCGGCTAAGGATACGGCTCTTCTCGCTTTGCAATGTGTGAGCCCTAACCCTAAAGACCGGCCGAAGATGCCTGCCGTTGTGGAGGCTCTAGAGAGTCTCATGCATCATAAGGACATGGCGGTTTCCTCCGGTCATTGGCCACCGTCTCCGAGATCCAACGGCGGGAAAGTTTCGTCGAAGGTTAGAGGGGATACTATTCGGAGCGGTCGAAAATCAGCTCCTGGATCACTAAAATCGTCAAATTAGGGACTGATCAAATTCAATAAACATGTGATTGTGTCTTTTGTGTGTGTGTGTATATATGGAATATGGTTATATACAAATCTAAATGTGTGACAAAGTAATATCAACAAGACCATTTTTAAAAGCAAGAATACGAGTTAGACCATCTCCAACGGAAGATTTTAAAGAGGGGTTCTGAGGAAAAAGATAAAAAAAATAAATATAAAACGATAAACAGTTCAGAGCCGATTCTGAATAAGACAGTTTTAGGCTATCTCCAACGGTGGAGAAGGTGAGATACGTATGTCAAAAATATAAAAATAATAGTTTTAGTAAATTTAAATTATTAAGATAAATAAATAAAATTGAACCAATTAAAACCTTACACATATGTATGAGGGTATCTATCCAGTTTCTCAAAATATGCTTATTGAGAGACGGTATGTGTTCTCTCTCCTTCTTTTTCAATTTATTTAGTTTTTAAATTCTTTACAAACTTTGTTAGAGACTCTCGATGGAGTTGCCCTTAGAGCATCTCCATTAGTCTAATACCCACTAAGTATCTGACTATTAAAATAATACTATATTTTAGAATTAATTAAGTTCAGAGACTCATGAAATTTTGGCAGTCCATTAATTAAGTTCAGAGACTCACTTAAAATATCTCTTTTTTCTACATTCTCATCTTATGCAATCTCTCACATATATAAGTGATCACAAATTCACCTAATCTAACATGTCAATGAAGCATACATGAAAACAAAACACGAAATCAACTCATCAAGCACTAAAGTTCTAACATTTGATATATTGTTCATGATGACAGCCGCTTCATCATCATCCACACGAGTCTTGACAATGACACTGTGGACATGTCTGTTGGACCAAAATTTTAAAGCATTGGGTTTTAATAAAATTTTGTAAGTGTGAAAAGAAATGGGCGTACGGGCCATTTGTGGAAAAAGCTTTTATTAAGCAAAGCTTTAATGAAAGGGGAGTGTAACTTTGTCCCACATCGGTAGTATGGGGAAAAACACTCAAATATATATAGAGGAGAACATTTAGACATGTTAAAAAGGTGTTGGAAGGAGAAGTAGTGCACACGCGCGCGAGCTCGCTCGGCTCGGCTCGGCTCGGGGCGTGGGCGCAG
>KE155452.1:80951-93649 GCA_000411075.1 Sisymbrium irio
TTCTTGGTACCGTGTGAGTGAGGCCAAAACACGAGGAACGGTCATGTGGTGATTACATGGTCAATATATCATGACTTTCGAATCTCCCGGCTAATGAACCGACCGTCGGATAGGGGTGGACCCAATGGGCCTAATGAGAGGACATGTGAGCCTACTGAGAGGTCTAATGGGCCTAATGAGAGGACATGTGGGCTCACTGGTAGGGGCAGTCAGGGCGTTATAATATAATTGTACTCATCTGCCTCACTCTTTACGCTTGCTACCTTTTTGGTTACTTTGGAGGATCTGGAAGGCAAGATGTAACCTCTTGTTTCGCCGACAGTTAGTGTCTCCTGAGCGCATTTTACACCTTGCTATAGTTGATGTTAATGAATGGATAGAGGCTATGTCCAATGATATTGGATCTTCTTTGGAACCCATACCACCGATCTCTTCTTCTATACGCTTCTCCTCCTCACAATTTCCTGAGACTTTTTGGTATCGTCCACCACTTAGTTTTTTGAAATGCAACTTTGATGCGACTTTTGATCCTGGAACTCATTCAGTTAGAGGGGTTGGCTGGTGCGTAATGCTAAAGGTGATCTACTTTCTTGGAGTTCTGCCTCGCTTGGTCAGACAGAAACAGCCATAGAAGAGGAAGCTAAAAGCTTACTTCTTGCAATGTAGACATGTTGGAATTTCAGCTATCGTTCGGTCTTGTTTGAGGGTGACTGTAAATGCCTCATTGATAATTTGAAAAGAAAGCGTACTGATTATATCCTCACCAACATTATTTCGGACATCCACAAATGGAGCTGACAATTCATTCGCTATGATTTCATTTCACGAAGAGAGTACACAACAAGCCTGCACATCACATTGCACATGACATTTCCGTTCCTTCTGTTTTCTATTCCTCAAAGTGTTATCCCGTTGATAATGTTTTGCTTCACTTGTTGTCCAATGACTATGTAAACTCTTTCTTGCATTGCATTAATGAAGCTTTTTAGCCGGAAAAAAAAAATTTAGACGAGGTTAAAAGTGATTTTATGCTTTTAGTTTTATTATTCGCAACTTGTTGGGTACCCAACAAATCTAAATATATAACCAAAACCGTGATACGGGCCTGGCTACTTGAAAATAAACTACGGGCCAAGCCCATATTTAAATTAGTATAACCCTAATTCTGACGGCGAAAACCCTAATTCAAAAACTATAGCGTATAAATACCTTCATACAGACAATGGCCTAACGTCAATCTATAATTTTCTCTACTCTTATCGCCGCAAAAGACGTAAGGTACACAAGCTGTCTCTTGGTTTCTTGAATCTGCCCTTTATCTTTGCAATCTTCTTACCATTCAATTTTCGTTTAGTTATATTGCATAAAGTATGCATCTTTATACTCTCTGATATGTACATCAATGTCAAACGTTACATCATAGTTTCACATTCGTAACTGCTTACAAAGTATGTATTGTTTAGGATTTGCACACATCTGTGTATTACTCAGCTGTCTTCTGGTTTTATGATTTGAAATGAAAACCCTCGGATACTTTGAAAAAAATCAAGGCTGGAATCTCTGATCTGCTCTTTTGTTTACCAGGAAGCCAATGGCTTTCTGGTGAGAAACACTTTAAAAATGAGCTTGAGATTTGGTTTATCTTAATGATTACCATAGGCCGTTGATCGAGGGAACATTTCTTGTCATGTTACCAGAATTCATGAGAGTATCCTTTTGTGCAAATAGTTTTATCTGCTTGCTCTGATCTGTGTCTTCTTGTATAATCGCTTATTTGATTTCTTTATCTTAAACCGTCATATGGGTTTGGTCTAATTTGTATAAATCTTTAATCTTTTTTTACTTCTGGTTGTGTTTGATTGATTAGTATATCATAATATCATATAAGATATGATTTGGTTTGTCTATGTCTGTATGAATCATCTTATTCTGGTTATAGTATGCATTTTTATGCTCTCTAATATGTACATTAACGTCAAACGTTCATTATTAACTACCTCAAAATGTTTGTATTGCTTAAGATTTGCACATCTGTGGTTGATCTTGATGATAACCGTAGACCGTTAATCGAGGGTACATTTCTTGTCATGTTACCAGAATTCGTGATAGTATACTTTTGTTTCAATAGTTTTATCTGCTTGCTCTGCGTTTATACTTATGTCCTTGTACAATCGCTGATTCATCTTTAGGTTAAATTAATATATTGTTTTGGAATATTTTATATAAATCTATAATCTTTTTCTCTCATGGTGATTGTTTGTTTAGTATAGGATTGGATTTGGTTTTGACTCATTTTGTGTATATGTCATCTTATTCTGGCGATGTTTGTTTCTATTAGAGAGTTATGTCTCACAGAAAGTTTGAGCATCCAAGACATGGTTCTTTGGGTTTCCTTCCAAGGAAGAGGTGTAGCAGACATCGTGGAAAAGGTAAAAACATACTTGTCGATTGATGTACTGTAAGCATGCCTCTGTTTGCTGTCACTAACTTTTACTTTATAACGAAAAACGTGTTAGTATTTGTATTGCTTCTGTTTTGTGTACTACACATGGTTTCTGAGATTCGTACCTTTTGCTTCGGTTTTGTGTTTTCAGTGAAGGCATTCCCTAAGGATGATCAAACTAAGCCTTGTACGCTCACTTCCTTCTTGGGGTATAAAGCTGGGATGACACACATTGTGAGAGAGGTTGAAAAGCCTGGATCAAGTATGTTATTTCAGTCTTTTCTTATTGGTTCTAGCAAATACATAATTGTTGGATGTGGTCTTGGTTCTAATTTCTTTCGATGTAATTTGTAGAGCTCCACAAGAAGGAAACATGTGAAGCTGTGACTGTGATTGAGACACCTCCAATGGTTGTTGTTGGTGTTGTTGGGTATGTGAAGACACCCCGTGGTCTGCGCTCTTTGAGCACTGTGTGGGCTCAGCATTTGAGCGAAGAAGTCAGGAGGAGGTTCTACAAGAACTGGGCGAAGTCAAAGAAGAAGGCTTTCACCAAGTACTCTAAGAAACATGAAACCGAAGAAGGTAAAAAGGACATTCAAAGTCAATTGGAGAAGATGAAGAAATACTGCACTGTCATCAGAGTTCTTGCTCACACTCAGGTATTGTGTCCTTCTCAATATGCACAATCATTTATAAGTTTCGTTTGCTTGTGTTTCTGATTACTTTTGCGTATGCATTAGATAAGGAAAATGAAAGGCCTCAAGCAGAAGAAGGCTCATCTGAACGAGATTCAGGTCAATGGTGGAGATATAGCACAAAAGGTTGACTTTGCCTACAGTCTATTCGAGAAGCAAGTCCCTGTAGATGCTATCTTCCAGAAAGATGAGATGATCGATATCATCGGTGTTACCAAGGGAAAAGGTTATGAAGGTGTTGTAACAAGATGGGGTGTTACCCGTCTTCCAAGGAAGACTCATCGTGGTCTCCGCAAGGTAGCTTGTATTGGAGCTTGGCATCCTGCTAGAGTCTCTTACACAGTAGCTAGAGCTGGGCAAAACGGTTACCACCACCGTACCGAGTTGAACAAGAAAATTTACAGGGTTGGTAAAGTTGGCCAAGAGACTCACACAGCCATGACCGAATTCGACAGGTAACAAAACAAAGAATCTCGTGTTCTTAGTTATCTGTTGTTTAGGGGACTTGAATTGGTGTTAATGTTCTGTTTCTGTTTTTTCTTTTCATAACAGAACCGAGAAGGAGATCACGCCGATTGGAGGATTTCCGCACTATGGAATAGTGAAGGACGATTTTTTGTTGATCAAAGGATGCTGCGTGGGACCGAAGAAACGTGTGGTGACTTTGAGACAGACACTGTTGAAGCAAACGTCTAGGGTTGCGATGGAGGAGGTTAAGCTCAAGTTCATTGACACTTCTTCCATTTGGGGACATGGTCGTTTCCAGACTTCTGAAGAGAAGGCCAAGTTCTATGGTAGAGTCAAAGCTTAGATTTTATTTATTTAAATCCCTTGACAAGACATTATTTCGTTTTCTTCGTATTTGTTGGATATTTTATTTTCTTTTTTCGTTGTTTGGCCACTTTATGTTAGTATGTGTTGTTTTGACGGTTGAACATTCCCTATTCAGTGGTTATCTCAGTCATATTTTGATTGTTGAACACGCTTTTTCGATTCAATTGTGCGGGCGACAGGTTATCTAACTTTGATCAGATTGTTTGGGTAACAGAACGTCCGTTTCTGATATAAAACCGGATCCGTAAATATATAAAACCGCATTCGCACTACTAGCTTCTAAACTAGGGTTGAAAGGGTGAGTCCTCTTTCATTAGCCTCGTATTGAACACACCGCAAGGCAATTTCAACGCACACTAATTTCATTATTGAAGTAATCTTTAAATTGAGAGAGAAGCTTTTGTTTCAATTTTGATATTTAAAATCATCTTGGTTTACAGCATTCGGTTTGATGTGATTTTGATTTCAAAATGCTATTTTGAGGGTTCGACTCCACTTGGCCACCAGGAATTTAACATGGCCTTTGGATTCCAGGATTAGTCCAATACTCATTCGGATCAAATGTAAATGTAAGACCTGGTATGACAAAAAAAACGTTATTTTGGACCAAATGTAAGAGGTAGATAATATAGATTGATCATATAATGTTTCTCATAAAAATTATTATATTTAGTATAAATTACTACTCCTATTTTAAAATTTTAGTTGTTTTAGATAAAAGCACTTTAATTTAGGTATTACCCTTTTCTAAAAATATTATTTAAAAAATAAATTAAAAATAGTTTAATCAATTATTGACAATTATAATAAAAATTATCTTCTAAAACATCAAATAAATTGAAACGGATTGAGTAAACTAAAGTTCTATAAAAAGAAGTTATGAGGAGTTGATATGTATCCTCCTAATATTTAACATTTTTTCTTTACTTTTTAGTTCCTCTAAAATTCAGTACTTTCTAATTTCTCTCTTCATTTTCAATTTTATACTTAATGACTTTAAATTTATGTTAATTTCAAAATTTAAAATTTAGTAATATGAAAATATTTTTTTTTTACATTCTCTATCATCCAAAATTTAGTACTTGTAAAATTTTCTCTTTATTTTTATTTTTTAACTAATGAACTAAAATTTCTGTTAATTTCTAAAACTTAAACATATTGTACATTTTGTCTTTTATTTTTTTTGTCTATTTAATATTCTTAAATTTTTTCAAAATTCATTTATATTAAGCAGGTGATCCGTCACCGGTGCAAACTCAAATCGCTCTCAATTCACTGGAGACAGTAGTCAAAGAGGGAAATAAGGCTTATCTCCTAGAGCAAGACGTTGGGGGCAGATGGCGGCTTCATGCGTGCATTCTGTTGTGATGGGGGCTCTGTTCTCCATTTACCAAGGAAAGAGATAGGTAGAAGCGGGCTCCAAACTCCGTGCCAGCAGCCGCGGTAAAACGGGGGTAGGGTTCGGAATGACTAGGCGTAAAGGGATGCAATACATTACTTTTAGTTCATTAATTCAACATTTTGAACGTATAATAAATTGAAAGTATAATCCATAGGAAAAATATAAATTCATTAAAACTAATCATTAAAATGTTATCATGTGTCTTCAAAAGTCTTTATATTTTCTAAATTTTATCTCCCTATTTTGCTGTCACTAATTCAATGACTTACAATTTATGTTAATTTCGAAGTTATAATTTAATATCTTCTAATCTTTTGTGTTCTTCGGAATGACTAGGCGTAAAGGGATGCAATACATTACTTTTAATTCATTAATTCAACATTTTGAACGTATAATAAATTGAAAGTTTAATCCATAGGAAAAATATAAATTCATTAAAACTAATCATTAAAATGTTATCATGTGTCTTCAAAAGTCTTTATATTTTCTACATTTTATCTCCCTATTTGTTGTCACTAATTCAATGATTTACAATTTATGTTAATTTCAAAATTATAAATTTAATATCTTCTAATCTTTTGTGTTTTGTATTTTATTTTATTTTTTATATTTATTTTATTTTATTAGAGTTTTACTATTACTTTATTAAATTCATGAAACATATTTGTAATATTTTTGAAATNCAAAAGTCTTTATATTTTCTAAATTTTATCTCCCTATTTTGCTGTCACTAATTCAATGACTTACAATTTATGTTAATTTCGAAGTTATAATTTAATATCTTCTAATCTTTTGTGTTCTTCGGAATGACTAGGCGTAAAGGGATGCAATACATTACTTTTAATTCATTAATTCAACATTTTGAACGTATAATAAATTGAAAGTTTAATCCATAGGAAAAATATAAATTCATTAAAACTAATCATTAAAATGTTATCATGTGTCTTCAAAAGTCTTTATATTTTCTACATTTTATCTCCCTATTTGTTGTCACTAATTCAATGATTTACAATTTATGTTAATTTCAAAATTATAAATTTAATATCTTCTAATCTTTTGTGTTTTGTATTTTATTTTATTTTTTATATTTATTTTATTTTATTAGAGTTTTACTATTACTTTATTAAATTCATGAAACATATTTGTAATATTTTTGAAATATAGCTAAAAATGTGAGATATTATTAATACTTAGTAATACTTTTTATGTATTTATAGAAAATGTAACATTTATTTATTATTAGCAAAAATAAATATATGAAAATAAAAACATAAATTTATGTAAAAATGAGATTTAATGCACGCAATATAAATAATACAAATGTATAAACATATTTCGAATATTTTTTAAATAGTATAGCTAAAAATATGAGCTATTAATTATTTTTAGTAAAATATTTATATTTATAGAAAAAGTTAAATATGCGACAATAAAAATATAAATAAAAATAATAGAATTGTCAACTATGGTAATTTTGTAAAATATTAAATCCACGTAACGCGTGAAACTGTTTGTAGTTGAAATTGAGTATATAATACTCTCTCTGTATCACAAAGAGTGTAGTTTTAGAAGTGTGTAAACAGATTAATAAAATATTTAATTTTTTAGTTTTCTAAAAAAATCTCATCATTAACTATCTACCTAAACACAATTTAACCAATATAATTATAAAATATAAAAAGTCATTAAATTTTACATTGAAAATCAAAAACGACATTTTTTATGAAACAAAAATAAATCTCTAAAATGACATTTAAAAAATAAGGAGGGAGTAGTGTTTTTAAAGATAAAAAACTAGCATTTAATAATACTTGACTTCTCAAATTTTGTATGTTTGTTTTTTGATAAAGGACTGAATGTTATGTTACTAACCAGTGTGGTGTTGACACTTAACCAAAGAATTTAACAACATTTAATCTATAATAACGTCCAAAATAAATTTAATAAGATATTTTTATTATATAATCTTTAATTGGTTTTTAACAATCTCTCACAAAGTAAGTCCATAATAATAGACAATTATTTTTTTTTTTATTTTTTTTCAATTCATTTATAAGTAGTAAATAGTAATACTATTTTCTTCCACATCAAATATTATACTCTATCACAATTCACAAATGTCCAAAGATAATTATTATATCACAAAACAAATCATATACTACTACTTATTAAAAACATAAACGCGAGATTTTCTTTTTAATGAGGCAATTAATTAATAGTTGACATATCTACTCTACCATGTTTTAAAATCGTTGACAAACGTGATATATATACTTATATTTTTGGTTAAAGAACGAGAAAAATGTATACGCGATACTTTAAACGGATAACAATTATAATTGTCAAGTCCTTCATCCCAAAACAAATCAGTTCATCTTGTAATACTTTACTCCACAACAAATATTATAACACAAGAAGAAAAAAAGAAGACCATGGCTTTCTTAAGAAATTACATTTTTATGCTAATACCATTTCTAACCATCCTTGCAACGACATCATTTGCGTCTGCGGGACTTTTGCTCTTCTCCGCCAAAAAGGTTATAATTATCAACAAACTTATATCGCGTGAAACATTGGTTGTGCATTGCAGGAACAAAGGTGAAGACAAGGGAGTATTTTCACTCAACCATGGCGATAGTTTCTTTTTCAATTTTCGTGTCAACCTCCGCAGAACAACGGTATACACTTGCAGTTTTGCTTGGCCTGGGAATACAAAAACATTTGATATTTTTAGAGCTGATCGAGACGATAATCCGAGCAGCAAAGTTGGAGTTTGTAGCGTTTGTATTTGGAGCATTTACGAGCCAACACCATGCAGAGATAGACGTGATGGAGGTCAACCTTACTGTTTCCAATGGCCTTCTTAAATTATTTAAAAATATTTACTTGTTTTTCAGTTTTGTGTTTTTTTGGATGTTGTTACATAAAATTAAATATTTCAACAAAATAAATGCTATAATTATTTAACCATTTTATAAAACTATATTAATTGATTTTTATCGTCTGGCTTTCATTTAAACAAAATTTAAATGTTATTTTATTAATAATTGATGTTATGATTATTTTAAGAAATAATGACAAAATAAACTGTTTTGAGATGTTCATGACAAAAATGTATTGGGAATGGAAGAATGACCAAAATGTTTTATTAAATGAAATTAAAGACTAGTCTTTCCCTCATTCTCACATATTCATTATATAGAATTTTTTTTTTTTAACAGAATAATAATAATAAAAAATTCGAAACTTTTTTATCAAAATTTTTTTCCCAAAATTTTTCTTTTCAAATTTTTTTTCCCCCAAAATTTTTTTTATAATTTTTTTTAGGAAGCATTTCTAATGAAAATGCTATAGATTTTACTGAAAATGTTAGAGAACTTACTGAAATATTACTAAAACGTGAATTTATGAAGAGTTTTTTGAATATGTTATAGACCTTACTAAAAATATTAGATATTTTACTGAAAATGTTAGAGAACTTATTAAAAATGTTAGAGCATCATTATTGGTGCATACCCATAAGAGTCTCTTACCAATACTATATAAATTGATTGAAATTTAAAGACTTAGATGAAAAATCCTTGTTTCTATTTTTATTGGTGCATACTCATATGAGTCTCTTAACCAATTTTTTTTGTTATATTTGTAAATATTTTTATTTAATATACTTTAAGATTAATACATTTTCAATTAAATAAACTTAAATACAATACATTTTAAACATAAAATATATTTTAATTTAATATAAACATAGATTAATACATTTTAAACATAAAATAGATTTGAATTAAACATAAACATAGATTAATACATTTTAAATTAAATATAATTTATGATTAATACATTTTAATTAAAAAATAAACATAGATTATCTTAAAAAGTGCTGGATTTTTGACTTGAACACAAAACTTTAATTAAAGGAAAAGAATGGACAAGTGTTTTTTTGGTGTGAAAGAAAAGAAAAAAAAGAAATGATTTTGTGTCACAAAAAAAATAATTTATTAACCAATAAATAAACGAAACGTGGCAGGAGAGACGGTCTTTTCATGTCTCTAAATAGAAGACATCTCCTTCCTTTTAATTTATTTATGATTTATTTTAATAAAATTTTTGGACAAGAGACCCTTTAGAAGACGACCAATAATTGATGCTCGTAGAGAATATACTGAAAACATTATTATAATATTCAATCTAGATTGTACGTCTCATAAATTATTTATTTAAGAAGTATTACTCAAATCCTAACTTAAAATTCACACTTTCATTTTATCTTGGTATCTAGAAAGATTTCCTGAATATGTTGTTGACTTTATTGAAAATGTTAAAGAACTTACTGAAATATTACTAAAATATGAATGTAGGAAGGGCTTTTTGAATATATTATAAACCTTACTGAAAATGATAGTGACATTATTAAAAATGTTAGAGATCTTACTCAAAAAATTAGAGAACTTATTGAAAACATTACTACAATATTCAATCTAGATTGTGTATCTTATTATTGTTTATTTACCGAAATCCTAGCTTAAAATTTGAACTTTCATTTTTTCTTAGCATTTTGGAACGAATTCCTAAATATGTTATAGGCTTTACCGAAAATGTTAGAAACCTTACCAAAAAACATTTTTTGAAATTTTTTTTTTGGAAAAAATCAAAATCAAAAATAAAATTTAATAAAATAAATTAGATTATATGTAATGAAATAGGAAGGAGAGATAGAATAGTCATTTTTTTGTTTGATGAATTTTTTTTCCATTTTCCATTTCCAAAATATTTTGGTCATCAAAACCTATACTATTGTTATTTTGGAGATTTGCCTGTATTTTAATGATAGATATTTAGTTTAGATTTATTTGGATACATTTAAAATATTTATTATTATTATTAGGTGTTTTAAAATTGGTTTAATAATAACAAATAATGAAAAAGCTTTAGGAAAAACTTGGTTCTGCTATCAGTAAAAGTAGTCTCAATTTTTTTTTCAAACTAAAAATAATAAATTTTACTAAAGATTTTTAAAATTCATAAATCAGCAAAAATGGAATCTCATAATTTTAAAAACTCGTAAACATTTATCTACTAATAACCCCTAGTATATATTTTTTTCGTCAATCAACTACATTTGACTTCTCAAATAATATAAAACGATATTTTATCCGACATTTTCGAAGCACATTATTAAAATTTTGACAAAATATACATATAATATAAATATAAATTTAATTTTTAGTTTTTAATATGCTTGAATTTTTTAGTTTATTTTTCTGATATTATTTTTATACTAGATAAAATATAATTATAGATGTGTTAGCAATTTTATTGTTAATACAAATGTATAATATAATATATCATATTTTAATCCATTAACGAATAACAATTTTTTCGTTTTTATGCTGTTTTACCTTGTAGAAGTCAAAATATAAGATGTTTTATTTTTTCAAAACTTATTTTTACCGGATAATGATTATAATTTGCGCTATAATGTAAGATCATGATTTTAAAAGAATTTCTAACGTTCATATAACTTATCTCTTTTTGGTATATGATAGTGTATGTGGAAAGATTTAAAATTATTGATTTTTATGTATGTCATCAAAGTGAATTTTTATTTTCAGTTACTTGTCTAGAGTAAATTCTAAGGTTAAACTTGTTTGAGTTGCATTACTTTAGGGATTAGTGATCTCATACTACCACACAGAGCTAGAACAAAACACTGGAAAACAAAATATAGTACTCCCTCTGTTTCAAATTTAATAAATGTTTTAGAAAAAAAAATTTGTTTCAAAAAGATTGATGTTTTCACTTTTCAATCCATTTTTAATAAATAATAATGATAAATTATAAACTTTTTTTAAAAAACTAATTGAATTTATTAATTACTACTGATTGAAAATTATAAAAAATTGAACATTACAAAAATCTAAGTATTTATAGTGATGTTTTAATATGTTTTTTTTAGTATACGTAAAAACTTTAAAACATCTATTATTTGAAACAGACTTAGTATTATAATGATTGCTGGATTAATATACAATAACCTTTGAGTAGTGCGTAAATTAATCCAAACTATGATAAAATTTAATTTTCCTACCGAACTTATTATTTCGGGTCAATATCTTAGATAGTTAGTCAAATGTTAAACAGTATCACACATGTGCGGGAAAAGTGCCTTTTTAGACCCGAATCAGTTCTAACATGCCTTTTTATACTCGTACACTTGAGTAGTGCTTATTTCTCCCAAGCTTCAATAAAATTCAAATTTTATGCTTAACAAACCAATGATTTAGAAACCAGACCGCACCGGCGCAGAAGCACATGTGCAAAAGCACAGGGCCATAATTTTTTTCTTCTTCTCCAGATTTGATTTTAACTCGTTCTTCTTTTTCAGGATTATTGATTTCATGGATTCAGAAACACAACCACCAGATGATTCGACAGATTTGGAAATGAGTTACGACATGCCTCCTCCACTTGCTCCTGAATGTAAAAGCTTCAATTGGAAAATAGAAGTCTTAGGTAATATCATGAATCTCATAGGTCATACATAATATTTGGTTTAATACAAGTGATGACATGAACAAAATGAGTTGTCTCATGGCTGTTTTGTTGACTGAATTTAGGACAACACAAATTTAAATGCTGCTGGGGTTATATCTGTTTTGTTGACTGAATTTAGGACAACAAAAATTTAGATGGCGCTGGGGTTAAATCTCTTTGTGAAAGATATTGATTATGCTGTCGTTTTAACACTGTCAATTGTTGATTGCATAGAGGAATGATCTAAAACTTAGGTGGCGTTTAATACTGCAGTTGTATGAATTTTTTGCTATTTAGTCATTGTGCTCTCTCTATTACTGGTTTGGTTCTTCAAGCTTAGGTGATGTGCTAATTTAACTTTGTTTGTATATTCGAATGGAACAATAGAAGGGAAAATGGTGACATCTAAAGATGTCCGAAAATTCCAAAACAGCCGAGTAATTATGCATTTGATGAAAATACTAGTCAGCTAATTGGAGATTCGGCAGATTTATTTGGATCATGGTTAGGTCAACTAAGCAATGATGTGAATTTGATTCCCATCAACTACAGCGATTGGAGGTTGGTTGATATTCACACTAAAAACAAAGCGTGGGATATAATTCAGGTAAATCTACCATCTATTCATCTCTTTTGTTATTTTAAATCAAACTATATTACGAAGCTACTTTTGATTGATGAATCATTGTATATGTTGTCATTTCAGTCCAAATTCTGGTTTGATGATCCAGAAATGAGAAAAAGATATGTGATGAGTGTACTAGGTAGCAGATGCAAGGATGTTAAA
>KE155455.1:6168-41529 GCA_000411075.1 Sisymbrium irio
ATAGGTATTAAGCGGCGGGGGATGAGAACGGGAAACCGCTGCGGAGGCTATTTCCATTGTCTGTTGGTTAAGGACCGTTCTCGAGGTTCGCGCCAGAGAGCTTTTGAACAGTGCCAGTCTTTCTTCTATTAGTGAGACTCAATTCCTTATGCTAAAGTTATCAATTTATACTTGAAAACAAACTAGCACATTAAAGATGCAGATTGTTTAATCTAAATGCAATCAGATGAAATGAATAACACTAACAATTTTTAACAAAAAACAAGATCAAATTCAATTTCAAATAAGATAAGAGAAATGGTCAAAACAGAGTAATGACTAAAAACAGAGGATTAAATTCAAATAAAGAAAGTTAAGTTCTTGTGTTTAGGTAATTAACCTTGGGTGTTCAAATGACAATTCAACAATGTTCAAACACAACTAGCAATGCATTTCTAAGCTATAAATTTCTAATTAGGTCAATTCACTTTCATGATAATGACTCTATGCTAATCATGCAAAGACATCAACTTCATTGTCCTAAGCAAGACAAACATGCATTTAACATAATCTATATATGCAACAATCAAATCAGACATCAACTCTCATTGGTCTAATAAGAAAGCACTACAAATAGTTCATTCAAGCATTTCATCAAACCACTTGTGAGCATGAGAAAACCTAAGATCTAGAATGAGATTTTGCCTTTACTTTAGCATTAATAACACCAAATGAGTAAAGATCATTGTTAATATACACCTAAACACTCTAAATCATCATTCAATCACCCTAATCTACCTAAATCATGAGCTTATAAGAGAACTACTCACTAATCTCCATGATAACACTTAATTTCATTGTGGAAAAAGGCATAATCAAAGATTAGTAAGATAAACAAGAAGAAAAAAAATAATTGTCTTGAAATTGAAACAAGATCCAAAAGAGGATTATGTTTTTGTCTACAAATCTTGTTTAGCCTCTCTAATGAGTTTTAGAGGCTATTTATACAAATATGAGATAAATTAGGTTAAACCCAATATTTTTTTTTGGCCAAACCAAAACCAAAATGGCTTAAAAAGTAAAGTCAAAGTCTGGTCAACATAGGTCTTTTCGGGCACAAAAACGGTCAGGCGGTGGATTTTGGTCGTTAGGATGGATCGCTAGCGGTCTACTGTAGCGGTCTGTTGATGTTGCCTCCATTCTGGCCGCCTTGGTCTCACCAGCGGTCACTGTTCACCCGCTGGGGTTGGGCGCTGGCGGGTTTTCTGGCCATAACTTCTGGAATACAACTTTAAATGACTTGAAACCACCATCATTGAAAAGTTAACTCAATTTTTTATGACTTTCATGAAGATGTCAAGTTCATAGGAAATGGTTAAGACATTTATCCAAATCAATCTTTGAGACATATCTTCTGGATCATGCATATCATCCACACTCAAATGCTCCAAATGCTTCCAAAACTGCTCCAAAACCTGCCAAATGCAAAATGCATGCTAATGCAACCTAACAAGTCCTATGCAAAATGACAAAAGAGTAAAGAAAATATACATAAATACTATAAAATTTTATATATATCACTATTTACTACATTGCTATTGTAGATGTTTAAACGGTAAGCAAATTTAGAATTTTATATGTTGTGATTGTTAGTTTTTTTTGTTGTAGGTGTTTAACTCATGATTTATCTAGTTATCTAAAATAAAAGAGTCAATTAGTCATAGTTATAAAAAGGACAAAAGAAAACTATGTAAGAAAAAAAATCAGAGGTGCTATTTAATTCTAACAGATTAAAACACACAGAACCTAAATAACAATCATTTTTAAAAAAAATTCTGTCACAAATAATATATAGAAGATAATTAAACTAAAAATTAAACATCAAAATTAGTATATAATTTTAAATTCACATTCAGCAGACACATAAATTTATTTGAAGTTAGATCTTATGCTTTAGATGACAAGTATTTTTCAATAAATGATATATTTTTTTTAACCGTTCCCTCAAAAGTTATACTTCTTCTCGTTTTGCTTATTGACATTTTAAAATTATATATATAAATTAAGAAAATATTAATTATATTAGATTTATAATACAAAATATCATTAATTAACTAATTAAATACAATTTAACCAACATTGACTATAAAAGAAAAATTTAACCAACAGTAAAATAAACTGTATAATAAAATAATTATAAAAAATAAAATGAATAAATTTTACATTAAAATTGAAAACGACAACTATTTAAAACAAAATATTTTCTAAAATAACAAGTAAACAAAATTGGAGGGATTAAACACTAACCAGTATAGAAATTATATTTTCTGAATGATCCCAAAAATATCATAAAATATTAGATATAACTTTCCAAATTTTGAGAGAATTCACATTAATTACTTTGAAAAAAAATAGATGGCCATAAAAATTAGTGATGGAAGTGTTTGTCTAATTACCATCATATTTATTTCTCTTTTACATGTATCAGCAATAAAACAAGTGCTGAATTATAATGGCTTTAATAGAAATGTAGTCTTAACCAATAGAGGACCATAAATCTGGTAGTTCTTTTTTTTTTATCATGTATCATTATCATTATTCTGTACATATTTGTGTTAATCAAGTTATGAAACATTCAACGATTCTATTAATCGAAGTAAAAATTCTTATATACGATTGTTTTTAATGTCTTAAGCGTCTCACAATAAAATATTTATCAACCCCTAGTCCCTTTTCCTTTCGAGACTCTTGCTCTTAAGTCTCTTTCCCATTTGTAATTTTTTTTCCTGACGGCACCTTCTTTCTTTTTGAAAAGATCTAAAATTTTTAATGCAGATGGCCCCGCTCCAATGTAACAATTATATTAATGCAATTATACACAGCAACTTTTTTACCAAAATTGCATCTATTAAGGCTACAACTACAAGACTACAAACTTCAAACTTAGGAAAAGCGCATTAGGCATCCCAATTAATTAACCGATGGATGGAAACAAGGTGTTGCAACAATAATGAAAGTCTATATATACAATTTTGTTGATATATAAATATAATTGACTAATTATTATATAGACCGATATCAATAAGGCCACAACAAAGTGTATAACCAACCAAGCTAGCTATTCAAATGTAGAAGTATTATTCAGGAAAAAAAATTTTGAATAAGGAAATCAATGGATTCCCGCATAATGCTCATGTATAGCCAATAAATAAATTATATTAGTAATTATGTAGTTGATTTGACTAATTAAATTATATAGTTTTAATTAGTAAAAGATATATGAAATTTACTTTTGGAGACGTGGGTGACGTTATCACCATGGTGATGACCATGTGTGATGTATCAAGTCTTAGTGTCGGCTTCATGTGCTTAAGTCATAATCATGTAAATGGTTACGACTCTAACGATCGATTAGCTAATTAAATATTTATTATGTGATGCCAAATCTTCCTGTTTGTTTTTTCCAAATACCCAATTGATTTTTCTTAGCGTTAATTTTTTAAAAATCAATTTATATATCGAGTACGATGGTTTATTTACGTTGTGAGCTTGCCCAGTTAATTAATATCAACTGAAGACTTAAGTTCGTGTGAAGGCTTGAGTTACGTTGTTGTACATCTTTTACTCTACTATGGTTTAAATGGAATCTGTTTTTAGAAACGTTTGGTATATATCAATACATCAAAAACTATACTAGTATATATCAATGGTCTAAAAAAAGTGTTGCTTCAAAGCCATGCATGTTAAAAAATTTTACTCGTACGTTTATATATGTGTATAGAAAATCGATAGTATAGGGAAGACATCTCGAAGAGAAGGCACTTTAGAAAGAACTTAAATTTGAATTGTTAGAGGATATTAAAAAAGAATATGATTTATTGATTATTCGTTTGCTCCACAATGTGTGTATACTGAATATTATAATTCATTTCTTGTGATTTTAATTTTTTGATAACTGAAATACATCTGAAATTACTTGTTAAATAATATAAAACTTACATACATATTTAATGAAGATTTATAAAAAATGTTCTAACGGGTTTATATTAAGATATAATGGGCTGTCGTTTTCGGTAATTAGCTTTTGTAAATATTCCACGAACGAGAAAAAAGACGCCTCTAATTCAACGTCTCAATTGGGAAAACGACACATGATCTTCTTGAATATGGCAATTTAGGAAATACGAAAAAGAAAAATCTGTGTGAATTAGTAAAGACGAATATATATGATTATCATGAAATCGAAAGGAAAAACATACAAGTCATGTAATCAAAATCCACGTGCTTGGTTGATCTTTAAGTTGGCCGTAATCTGCGGGGCCGTTTGCAAGGACGTATTATACATTAAAATTATCTGTATATATTTTAATATATAGTAATAAATAAGTTTCAATCGGTTTTGGGTTGATAAACCAATCCCCAACTAACCCAGTTTCTCCCACCCACATAATCACATTTAATCAGGAAATACACAAATCATGTCTTCGTGGCCGACCCAAAAAAAAGTAATGTCTTCGTCGATGGCGGATCCAAAAAATATTTTTACAGGCTCATAATTTAAATTAATTATTTATAAAATAATATATATATTATTAAATTTGTATATATTTTTCATTTAAAATGATAATATTTATATTTATTATAATTTTAATTATAAACATAAAAAGAAATGTAAAGTTAAATTAAATTTAATGGTGAAATTAATACTAAAAAAAATATCTATAAAAAATTATAATACAAATAATAAGTAAAGTGTATAAAAATTAAAAAAATTAAGCAATATAAATGAGTCCATATTGTCCAAATTTAAAATAGATTATAAATTATTAAATATAAATCAAATATAAAATAAAAACTTATAACAATTGAACTTCTAAATCTAGATTAAAAAGGTATTAATAAAAAAAAACAGTGAAGAAATTTAAATTTAGATTGGAGGGTTCCAATGAATATAATTTAACCATAAAAACTTTTGCTCATTTAATACTTATATTTATAAATGAAATTTTGTATTTTTATAGGAGTCCCCTTCGTATAACGTACATCCGCCTTTGACTCTTCGTTCATCTTACTTCATTCTAGCTATATTTGAGCCCATATGAATCTTACTTCATTAAATTGCACCACCAGGCAATAAAATTTGTTAATATATTCATCCTTTCTTACTCAATTTTTAGGTTCGTCGAGTTAATGTTCAAATTCTTTAATTATTTTTTGATACTTTTTCTATTCTAAATACTCTGTTAAGGTGAGTGTTCTCCACTGGTTACTTTTTTTGACCCATTTTCTTGCATTTGGATATGATCGACTCGGATATATAAGTAAGGCCCAAAATGTATCTAGCGGTTTTTTTGTTTGATAATTTACATATCAAGGTTTTTTTTTTTTTTGTCAACTGGAGTTCATTAAAAACAAAGAGTAATACAAGTTATGTGAATCTAATTCAATAATTTTTAGAATGCCCAAAAATAGAAGATGTGAATAACAAGGAAGGACAAAAACAAGAAACAGTGAAAAGGCCATTCGAGTACTCCAATCCAGCTTGCTATCAACAGAAAGAAAAATTCCACGACCTATTATCCAATATTAAGGTTATCTAGTTGAAGTTCCCTTCGGTTTGTTTCATCCGTGTTTCAGTGACATCGTGATGTACATATATTTTTTTGTTACGCACATGACCACCATAAACCGAAACGTAGGTAAAATTATGTATATATATATATATATATATATGTGTGTGTGTGAAAGATAAACAAATCTCTCAATTGACTCCAATGTTCTTTTTGTAATATATACTGTGGTATTTTGAAAAGACAAAAAGAAGGTATCTATAAATCCTTTTATAGTCATTTCTCGATTAGAATGTCTAAATATGTCGTTGACAAGTCAAACTTCCTTTTGATATGAAATGTGGTGACGACGGCTCTCTTGAGTGCTGCTCTGTGTCAATGATCTGAACGGACTGAATATTATCGTTCCATTCCTTTTTTCTTTTACACACATATTTGAATTCTGGATAACGCAATGATCAAGGCGCACGCATGTTTGCTAAGTTTGATAATCGAAAGTGGGGCATAAAACTGAAACTTCTATAGTATTAAAACAAAAAAAACAATATAAATAATTTTATTTTCATGTGTTATTTTTAAAAATTATAATTGACATTTAACATAAATATTAATATTTTATTAAAAATAATTTAGATTAAACATAAATGTAAACTCTAATATATTCTATACACATGATCATATAAAATCATAAGAGAGATTATAATTATCATAAATAAAATAATTAGTTAAATATATATCCAAACACTTTAAATTAATCGGTGTCATTTCTCTAATTAATTAAAATAAATAATAATAATAATAATAAAAACAATATATATATATATTAGATATTAAATCAAATGATACATACAGTTAAATAAGTTAAATAAATCATTTATTTTTTATATACCATAAAATCAAAGTTTGTTAACACAGAAAATAATATAAAAATATATTTGATAAATATATATATATATATAGTAAGAAACATAAAATATATATATCTTTTTAATTTGATATATATTATTCACATACATGTTGTTGTTTTTATAATTACAAGATTTTATAGTTTTTCTATTAAAATTTGTAAAATATTTAGACAATTAAAAAACGGATATAAAAAGATTGATTAAATCATTTTAAAACTATTAAAATCATCAAGAGCCATATATTTGATATACAGATTATTATATTTTTACTTTTAAAAAATTTATAACAAATATAAAATTAGTTCTATAAATATTAGAAAATAAAATAAAAATTAATAGATTAGATTATACCATCACACACAAACTAAACTATTATCACATCTCAAATAATAACCTCTAAGAATATATTTTAATAAATTTATAAAATTAATCACGTTAACCAAAATATGAGATTATAAAAACCTGATTACAGAAAGTCGAACCAAACAAAAATTTCATTTTCAGTCTGGTAAATCCTTTACGAAATGCGAACTGAATCAAGATTTGAACAACACAATTCTAACCAAATTAGATTATGAAACCATACAACTTAAATATGTAAACCTAATTGTTATTGTTCTAGTATTATTTATTACCTAACTATATAATTTTTATGTACTAATATTCTCATTAACACATCAACTTACTAGGACAAGTTAATTAGCTTTTGTTTGTTCTTCTCCTGGTAATATACAACTTTACTATTTAGGTTTATCATCTTAAACTTTAGATGAGAAACGTTAGGTTTGATACCGATTCTGTATATCCACAGATTGATTTCTGAGTGATGTCCCTTTAGTTTTAATAATGTTCCTTTTCAAAGAGGCTCTTTAAATGTTGGCCTTATGTTGGCACATGCATAAGTTAAGACCAAGTTGCACCTCCAATAGCGACGCGACATATGTATATGCTTAATGCCTAAACCCTAATTGTACCTTTTGCTTTCCCTTAGTTGAAACTTGAAAATAATAGTTATGTTCACATTTCACTAATCCTGTTATATATACATACTTAAAACAAACGTCTTATTATTCATTTTTAATACAATTGTATTCTTTCTGATATATATAATTTCTATAACCTCCACTTTTCTATAACTAAAAAAGTGAGTATTGTAGCTTAAACAAGCCACCAA
The DNA here is from genome assembly GCA_000411075.1 of Sisymbrium irio. NCBI lineage: Eukaryota > Viridiplantae > Streptophyta > Magnoliopsida > Brassicales > Brassicaceae > Sisymbrium > Sisymbrium irio. The sequence continues at coordinate 13,800 of KE155455.1, forward strand.
TCTGTATCTCAGGTATAAATGTCTTAGCTTCATTTATTTTTCATTGCAAAACAATATCTTTGTTTTTTTTTTTGTAATCTATGTTCTTTGTTTCTGAAAATTCCTCACGTCCTAAATAGAAACAAGAAAAAAAGAGAGTCGACGATGCATGACCCTACGAACATGGCTATCTACGCTGGGACCAATTAAATGAAAAGCTTTCCCATCAACTTTCTTTGTTTGATTAAATGTCAATGGTTCGTAAAATCTTAGATAAGATTCTAAACTATCGTTCTAAATACTAATCGTTGCCATTGAGATTTTAAGGTCAATTCCACAAGCCTAGCCTATGTTTTCAGACAAATATTTCATGAATAAGTCTACACTTTTAGTAAAATATATTACTTTATTGATTTCTTTATATTGTATAAATATTTTCCTGTGCGCATAAATGATGAACCCAAACATGTCATGTGGAGTCAAGTAAACTTGGTCCCTACATATCGTGGAACACTTGACACTTGAATGAACAGAAGGAGCCATACAAATAATACGTAGTTTTCCCTCGTAGGGTGAGCCACAAACTAGTCATTCTCATCAAATCGTCACTTGTCGAGCCATTATCTATTCGTTCATACCAAAAAACGTTACTAATTATAGTGTTTTATTTTTGTAGTATTTACACATTCGATCCCTCAAGTTGAGGGCCTCAACTATTTCATTTGCTACAAATTAGGCCATTAATTATCCATCTGAAAGATAATTGGAGAAACTATTTCATTTATCACGTCACCTTTGGAATGGCATTGATCATTGCGTTATGAAAATATGTAAATATTTCAAGATTTCAATATGTTCTTAAGAGTGTCGGCGACTATTCCGGTAGTGATTCTAGCTAACATAATGAGAAAAGACTTTGTCTAAAAGTATCTTTTGAAAAAAAGACTTTTTTGTACGAATTGTTCGGTGGTCTGTATTTGTCTATTCCTAAAGATGACATATATAGGCCTTACATATTTTTAACAGAAAAATAATGTAAGAAAATATAAGGAAAAATGACGCGATAAACCGCTTGAAAAATTTTGAAAAGCGAAAAAAAAAAGAGAAAAAGTTTTTTTGCTTTTTTTTGCTAAAAGAAGAAAAAAGAGAAAAAAGCTGGAGCGTTGGATACGTGAAAAATAAACGGTGCTCGTGAGATAACCGAAAGGACAATGACGTGAAACTCTCTCATGTGCAACTTTGGGAACATGTAACATGTTTCGAACCTTTTGTTCCTATTTCTTCAGTTCCTTCAGGCTGCAGAAGCCCACATCATATATTCTGAGAAGCGTTGCTTTTTCCTTATCTTAACGGATAATCCTGAATGTCTTTACTTTTCAAAATGACATTTCTTTTGGATTTTCTTTTGTGTGGTTTTTAGAGGTTCTCTCAAACAATTTTACAATTAAAATTAAAAAAATAAAAAATAAAAATATGAGAGACAATGGAAAAAGGCTCTAAAAATCATAGTTTTAGGATTAGTTCTAAAATTTTATGAATAGATGTCATATTCTAATCATTTTAATGATTTAAGGAACATACTTATATGATTAAAATATTAATATTTTTATTTTTTTAGAATTTTACATAATCTCCCGGTTGGAGATGGTCTAATTATTCATATTTCTACTCGCAAGAGAGATGAAGTATTTACGTGCCGTCACATATTCTTAGATAATTGAACAGTAATCTTAAAAGAACTTAAATATAGCCGGCGCGGGTTACCTAGTGGTGGTTGTTTTAGGATAAAGCCTCATACTCCTTTCCTGAGTTCGAAATTGACCATGAACAGTTTTACTGCCTCTCTTCGGCCCAATTATTTACTTGGTGGGTTGGCTTTCTCAGTTGGTCAGTTCACCTCTGGGATTAATTAGGTTTGTCTGTGTTGTAGAACGGCTACGTTACTTGCGCAAGGAATTTCAAATTAGAGTTTCCCCGGACGACCATCCATAATAATAAAAAAAAAATTCTGAAAAACTAATTTTCTATTAAAAATATATTTTGAAGTTTTTTTTATAATATTTTGATTGTTTTACAATATTTTCTCTAGAAAAAAGTCTATGGGGTTGCTTACAGTTTTTTTTTAAAAAATTCAGTGCTTTTGCAATTTCTTAGGATAGGAAGTTGGTTTTAATAAAAATCGAACAACTACACCACATAACTTTTTAAAGTGGTTCAAGATAATTGCCTCAAGCTAAAGAAGAAGCCACTCTGGCGTTTTTCATGGGAAACTTGTGTTACAAGTCTTACAAGTTATAACTTATAACAAGGAGTAGCAAAGAGTTGCGTAATACAGACTCAAGAGTTTCGAAAATTGAGAATCAACTTGCATAAAATCGAAACTGAACTATAGATTTTGAAAAATCAGCTCATGAATCTTTATATTACCTTACTTGTATGCAACTCCATAAACATGAGGTCTTATTATCCAAGGGAAGCTATAGATTGCCGCCGTATTGATCTCTGTGCCACCATCAAAACCGGCAGCCGAAATGTTTAAGCCGGTGTTTCTCGTTAGATGACATCCGTCTGCAACTACTTGCTGTAATGGATCCAAAACGTTTTGGACATGCCTGAAAAAGGATCCATCTGCATCCAAAAAAAAAAAAAATAGATTTCAGATTTGTCTAACATTTTGATTTCAAGGACTATGATGTGAAAATGTGGATATATCACCTTCAGCAGCTACATGCTCGATGAATAGGAAAATCCCACCGGGTTTCAGAACCCGCTTTATCTCTGAAAATAAAAGTTGGTTAAGGATTATCAAATGATATCTCTTATGGGTTTATGGAGATTACCATTGAGTGTTTGGGTGACATCTGAGACAGAACACAAAACAAGTGTTGCTACAACTGCATCCACTGAGTCATCATCTAATGGTATTGCTTCTCCTACCTTGTGACAAAAAAGATCAATAAAGAAGTAATATTAGGGGATTATTAAAGGAAGAGAAGCCTCACAACTAAACAGATCCGTAACACTTACTCCATGCATGAATCTAAAGTTTTCAGGTTTCAGCCCGGCTTCTCTAGCAGATTGGCAGGCGTACTTTTCCATTTTGTGATTCGGGTCCATACCGAAAACACAGACGTTTTCATTCCCAGAATAGTACTTCAGGTTAGGACCTGTACCAACACCAATCTCCAGCACTTTTTCTGCTTTATCAGTCAGATTATCGAACAGTTTCCTCTTGTACTCGGCGATCTTATTAAATAACACAAACATAAAACAAGAAAATCTAGTTGTGAGAAGCTATAATTAGAAAGAAAAAAAAGAATCTCAAAAACGGATCAAAGAGTGATGAATCCAAGTCACAAAGACTGACCTCTGCTTCATAAGATCGCATTCCTGTGCTCAAGAACCAAGCAAAAATCTCCTTATACCAATCTGGCCTCTGAGGATGAAATGTTCCTGAAACATCCTAGTGCAGATAAAACTAGGTCAATGTAATTCTCCACATGTCAAGTGCAATGGTTCTCAGAAATATTCTATTTAGTCAGAGTACCAAACTTGGCATTTTGAGACACATTATTTACTTGTAAATCCATGTTGGTGCCTATGCAAATAATGCATCCAGGAGAAAGATAAAAAGAAATAAAAGACCACCTGCGAAGCATTAGGAGAACAAAAGGGAAGAAAGAGCGTCGTCGGGCTAGCTGCTTCAAGAAAATGTTTTCTTCCACATGAACATAAACTTCTTGCTGAAGAGCCTGAAGGAATGCGACTCTTTAGAGTGTCAGCACGAACATGGTCTCGCGAAGCTCTAATTGCTCTTCGAGACGAGTATGTGAACGACGACACCAGTAATGAAGAAGGCGTTGAATGCACTTGACTCATCATCATCATGATGGCCACAATGATCATACAATCTCAGACCTTAAGCCTTTAAAATTGTCTCCAATTTCTAGGGAATCATCTTATCTAATCTCGGGACTGGGAAGTCAACCTCGAGCGTTGCATAGTCATACTTTCCAAAATTGTATAATACACCCATATCGATATTAAACTTTATCTATCCTATATAAAATAGACCCCAACCATCATTTAAATTTTCATATCCACTGAATTATTATATACATTTCAACATCATACCTTAAGGATGAGTGTAACAGACTCTTCTGTTATTTCTTAATTGTAAGCAACCCCATAGACATGAGAGCTTATGTAAGCTAAGCTAGGAAGAGAGGCCTTGTTGATATCTGCACCGCCATTGAACCGGGCTTCTGAAATATACTCTCCGGTGTGCCTCGTCAAGTGACATCCATCGGCTACAACTTGTTGCAATGGGTCCAACACATTCTGCACTAACCTCAGAAATGATCCATCTACACATCAAAAGAACAAACTCTGGATTCACCTTCACAATCTCTCCAGTGTACTCTTGATGAATTTCGGGTCAAAAAGAGATACCTTCAGCTGCAACATGTTCTATGAAGAGGTAAATCCCACCCGGTCTTAGAATCCGTTTTATCTCTGTCAGAAAACCGTAATCAAACAGGTTGAACATTGTTTTCTTAACATGTTGGATTTAAAGAGAAGTGAACAGATTACCATTGAGCGTTCGAGTGACATCTGAGACAGAACAAAGCACGAGAGTGCCTACAACTGCATCAACCGATGCATCTACTAATGGTATAGATTCTGCCACCTAAGCAAAGATTAACAGCAAAATGTCGCATCAATATGGCATGTTATATATATAACTGATTGATATCACACATTTACCGCGTGAATGAAACTGAAATCTTGGGATTTGAGCCCTGCTTCTGCAGCGGATTTGCGTGCGTAACTTTCCATCTTAGCGTTCGGATCAACACCAAGAACAGAAACGTTTGGAATAGCTGAGTAGTACTTGAAATTGGGACCTGTTCCAATGCCAATCTCCAAAACCTTTTCTGCTTTTCCCACCAAATTATCAAAGAGTTTCATCTTGTAACTCGAAATCTAACAAAAGATGAACATATACATATAAGAAGAATACGACAAAGAAATGTAAAACCAAAACAATGACATAATAAATACATAAACTAACCTCTTTCTCGTAAGATTCCATTCCTGTATTCATTGTCAAAGCGAAGAGCTCCTCGTACCAGTCTGGCTTTGGAGGACGCCATTTTCTCAAATCATCCTAATATAGAGTAAAACCCTAAAGTTCATCAGTTCCAGATTAAACCCTAAAGTTCTACCATTTGGAGGGTTTTGTTTTATTCAACACCAAGTAGTGAAGACATTCGACATTCCTATCTAATCGACCATGAAACCAATTTTTAAGTCAAGTGAAAAAAGCAAAGATGAAATCTTGGAAAACTTGGAATCAAAGGAAAAAGAAACCATTGAGCTAGAAGCAGAGGAGGGAGACAGGGGAAGAAGCTGCAACGAAGTCATAGCTCCTATGAAATGCCTTCTTCCGCAGGGACATAATCTGAAAGACGAGACAGGTTCTGTCGTAATGAGAGTCTTCTTCCGTGTTTTGTCGGAATCTCGCGAAGCCCTAGTCGTTCTTCGTTGTGAATATGTTGTCGTCGAGATCAATGAAGAAGGTGACAAATGCAGGATCGCCATTGCTAAGTGAAAATCTCAACTACCCAAGTAATTAAAGCAAAAGGATAAGAGTGAAGAAAATGAAGATATACTTCTGTCCACATGTGTGATCTCTCAATGCAACGTGTCTTTTTCAAATAATTAATAACCCTTTTTAAATTTTTGATTAGTAGGAGATTAAAGTTCTAAGCTTTTCTCCTAAATTTGCATTATTTTCTGCTAATGAATTCAGTTAACAGAAATCAGATTATAATAACTACACTCAAGACTCAATCCATAGAGATGATAGTTTAAAATCAGAAACAGAGTCTTCAAACAGAGCAAACATGAGCTGCATCAACACTGTGGAGGTTTAGACAATTTACTGATTTTTTTATTTGTTTACTTATATGCAACTCCATAGACATGAGGGCTTAAGTGGTAAAAGCTAGAAAGAGAGGCCTTGTTGATATCTACACCACCATTGAATCCAGCTTCTAAAATGTAATCTCCTGTGTGCCTCGTTAGATGACATCCATCGGCTATAACTTGTTGCAATGGATCCAACACATTCTGCACCAACCTCAGAAATGTTCCATCTTCACAGCCAAAACAAAAAAAAAGGAAGATTTCGTCATTTCTTCGTTAATTGATTCTGATGGATTCACTCGTGAATTAAAAAAGAGATACCTTCTGCTGCAACATGTTCCATGAAGAGGTAAAGCCCTCCTGGTCTTAGAATCCGTTTTATCTCTGTAATATACAAAATTATTTGATGAGCATTGTTTTCTTTTTTTTGTTAGGAACCTGACATCTGATTATCTGAAGTAAGAATGTTCGATTTTAAGAAATTAAACAATTTACCGTTGAGCGTTTGAGTAATATCTGTGACAGAACACATCACGATACTTCCTACAACTGCATCAACTGATGCATCTTCTAATGGTATAGATTCTGCGACCTAAGTAAAAAGGAAAATGTATTTAGCATTAGAGGGGATGCAAAGAAAGAAATAAAGAATATATATATCAAATGGCCGTTAGTTTTACCGCGTGAATGAACTTGAAGTCTTGGGATTTCAATCCTGCTTCTATAGCGGATTTGCGCGCGTAACTTTCCATTTTAGGGTTTGGATCCACACCAAGAATGGAAACATTTGGAATAGCGTTGTAGTACTTTATGTTTGGACCAGCTCCAATGCCAATTTCCAAAACAGTTTCTGCTTTTCCCACCAAATTTTCAAAGAGTTTCGTCTTGTAACTAGCAATCTGACAAAACATGAAGAAGAAAATTTAAATGAAACAAGAATGGAATGTAAGAATGCATCCAATCTCATGAGCTCAATAACCTCTTTCTCATATTTTTCCATCCCTGAAGTCCTGAACCAACCGTAGAGCTCAAAATACCAATCAGGCTTTGGTGGACGCAATTTTTTTCAAGACGTCCTAGCAGAAAGAAGACATAGATAGTTAGATAAAGTAGGCTTTTCCTCTTTTATTATTATCTAGTAGCAGAGTTCACTACGAGCAACCGATGAGTTAGAAGGTGAGGTTCGAGAAGCGTAGGAAGGAGAGATTGGAAGAAACGGCGTCGTAGCTTCTCCTAGGAAATGCCTTCTTCCGCACGGACATAAGCTGAAACCAGATGAGACAGTATCCTTAGAAATAAGATTCTTCTGCATTTTGACGACAGAATCTCTCGAACATCTTATGTTTGTTCTTAGAGGTGAATCTATTATGGTCACGGGGAACAGTGAGGAAGGTGTGAAATGAACGATCGCCATTGCTATTTCTCCAATTACTCGTTTCAATATAATTCTCTAATATAATTTCTACATCAAACATTTTTATATTCATCTTTCGTAAGCAACTTTTTTTTTGTAAAGTAAAGCTTCTTTTTCTTTTTGTGTATAATAATTTACAAGAGCCCTGTTTCTGATTGTAACGTTTTCGTTCCATTACGCATTTCCAAAAGACCGAGAAAGATTAAAGTTTTTTTCCATTATGTAAAAAGAACAAATTTATAAAATTTTGGTGTACCTAACACTAGATTCTGTGTCAACATAATACACATGGGATACGTATATTCATGCAATGTTCCTTTTGGGGATCATTGGATATGGGTTCGGGTTTGAAGTTCTGGGCTGTACGAAAGACACTTAAGATCCAAAACATATCTCAATTGTATAAAGTAATCATAAGTTTAAGGTTCTCTGTCTATAGGTGGTTTCACATCTATATTGCAATGGCATTCTTCATTCGGACAAAGAATCAAACAGTTAAGAATAATTTCTGACAATAAAATAAAAATGGATTATACAATATATCAGACTTCAACCAAAAAATTAAGGGCATAAATTTGATGAGTTTGATGAGTAGAAAACTATTGTCTGACGTGAACATTGTGCAGCAAGTAAGACGCAGACTCAACTGAAACCTAAATATGAATCTTAACAACCGATCAAATCTCCATGTCTTGGTGCTATCGTCGTCATCGTCGGTGCTTTTTTCATAACCTTGTTCCTTACGACAAGAGGAGAAAACCTTGGGAAAGGAGGAGGACCGAACTGAAGCATCTGATCTGCTCGTGGTGGAATTATACTCTTCATGACTCTTTGCGGCGCAACAAAAGGATGTTTCAATAGTTCTGCTGCGGTGGTTCTGCGTGAGGGTTGCAACGCCATGCACCTGCTCAAGAAGTCGTCGGCCAACGGAGATAAAAGTGCGGGAAGCCTCCACGTGTAACAGTCTCCCATCTTCTGTGGACAGCCTCCAAACATCTCAAGCACCACACACCCTAGAGACCACATATCAACAGCCGGTCCGATCATCTTTACTGGATTACGTCCCAAAGACTCAAGGACCTTGAATCAGTACATGGTTCCTTGGATAAACCGAAATCGGCAAGCTTAAGATCCCACGGCTCTCCGACAGCCTTAGAAGGGAAGAGGAGAACGTTGGCCGGCTTGAGATCGCAATGAACGTAGCTGTGGGAGTGAAGAGCCTCGAGTCCTTGAAGGATCATAAGAGCAAAACGTCCGATCATAACCTCAGGCATTGGTTGGCCACGGAACTCGGAGATCATGTTGTGGAGAGTGCCTTTGGAGGCAAACTCCATGTGGATGTAGCAACGGTCGAGATTGATCCCGATGTGAAGATTAGGGCTTGTGGTTTGGACGATGCGTGGATGGTTTCGGAAACGAAGCATGATCCTATGCTCTTTCTCGAGACTCTCCAATAGCTCTATGGGAGATGACTTCTTTGCGTACAACCGGAACTTCGAATCTCTTATGAGGGCAATAGAACCGAAACTACCTCGGCCAAGATAAGAGACAAACTCCAGCGGATAAGAAGATTCGTCAACAACACTCAAAGCTTTTATTCCGTCGTCTCTAATCATCATCATCTTCGCCATAGAACTCTAAGGGTTTGCGTTTTTTTTTGATGAAAAACAACAAATCCAAATAGAAAAGCAAATCAAGGTTTCACAGCATAGTGCCGCCACTATATATTGTTGACTATTTTCTGTTTTGTTGTTCACTATTTCCTTTCAGTTCACTTTCTTTTTCTTTTATTTGTTTTTGTTATCAATCCTATTTTATTACCTCTTTAGTTTTTTCTTTCCTTTTTATTTTATTTCTGAAATTTCAAATTATCTAAACTCGGGTTTGTATAAATCAACGAGGCTTCACAGTAAAGTCTGCCACTATATATTGTTCACTATTTCCTTTTTTTTTGTTCACTTTCTATGTTGTTTATTTTTGTTGATGTTGTTGACCATATTTTATTTCCTGTTTAGTTATTTCTTTCCTTTTTTGTTTTATTTCTCAAGTTGTTTTAACTCAGGTTTGCATGCATTTAGATTTGTGATTGGTCACAAAGGATTTAGAGGAAATATAAATGGAAAATCTCCTCTGGATCAACTGGTGTTCGGTTTATTTACCTTGTGATATTTTAACAATATTTTTGTATTTCTCAGTGATTTAAATTATTTTTTCTTTCACAATATATAATATACATGTATATATATATTGTAACAAACATAACCTAAAAGTTTTAAAAAGTAAAACTAATAATTAAAATCAAATTTTAGTTATAACTATTCATATTCATTTATTTGAGAAATTTAATTATAATTTTTCTGATTTTTACATTTTTAAACACCTGGTAATCATAAATAATTAATTATTTTTATAATTATAATAATATTGCATTTATCAGAATTAAATATTCTGTTAAATGAAATAACAGCTCAGTGACAAATTAAAAGCTTATGTCATAAAATTTGTAGAATTGTTTTTGATTTTTCTCAAATCAAATACCTCATGAATTTTAATCTTCTTTTTCTCTCAATCTGAATTAGTCTCCAAAAAACCTAGCTACTTACGTTTATAGTTTTCTCCAAATCAATCAACCCTTTTTTTTTTAAATGACATTTTCCTTTTGTTTAATGAAACAACATTCACTTACAACATCAATCACAAATTTCTCAGAGTTCAAAATCCGTCTAAAGCCTCAGCACGCCAAATACTGTTCTATGCAATTGAATAGAGTTGATACAGAATAGTTTTACTTGTAAGCTACTCCATAGATATGAGGTCTTGTTATCCACGGGAAGCTATACGTAGACATCGTCTCTATCTCGGCACCGCCGCTGAAACCAGCTTCCAAGATGCACTCTCTCGTGTTTCTTGTCAAGTGGCATCCATCTGCAATTTTCTGCTGCAATGGATCCAGCACTTTTTGCAAAAGCCTGAAGAGAGATCCATCTGCAACCAAAAATGATTTAGGTTTTTTTCTGAAATAAGTTATGTTTAGGGCTCTCTCTTTATGTATCATTATGGATATGCACATACTTATGTACCTTTTGCTGCAACATGCTCTAAGAAAATGAAACTCCCTCCTGGTCTCAGCACTCGTTTGATTTCTGAGATTACCATAAGAAACCTCAAAAGGGTTAGCTTATATGTTTGTATAGAGAGATCAGCAGTGATGCTTTTAGTAGTAAGAAGAAAGAACTACCATTGAGCGTTTGAGTGACATCAGAGACAGTACATAGAACAAGTGTTGCAACGACTGCATCCACGGAAGCATCATCTAATGGTATAGCTTCTCCTACCTAGTGAGAGACAGAGACAGGGGATTATGAAAAAGACAAAAGAGTGTATTATGCAGACAGATAGTTAACCAACACTTACTCCTTGCATAAACCTAAAGTTTTTGGAACTCAATCCTGCTCTCACAGCGGATTTGCGTGCGTACTTTTTCATTTTGGGATTTGGATCCAACCCAAGAAGAGTTACATTGACATTACGAGCAGCGTAGTATCTCATATTAGGACCTGTCCCAATCCCAATCTCCAATACCTTTTCAGCTTTTGCAGTCAGTTTATCAAACATCTTAATCTTGATTTTTTCAACCTTTACCAAAGAAAAAAAACAGAGGAAAAATCAAATATGGGTGATTCTTGAGGAATCAGTCAAAATAATGATATTCAGAGTTCAGCTCGTAAGCACACAGACCTCTTTCCAATAAGACTGCATCGTTGAGTTCAGAAGCCAGGAGTTAAGCCTCCTAATATACCTCCGGCATCTTCTGATGATGTGCTCCTGGAACATCCTGAATGTACATACCAAACTCATACTACTATATCACTTCTGTATAAGAACTCAACTTCCAGATGTGATTAGATTAAAATCAGGTTTGTTTCTATCTCTTCTCCTAATCTATTTGGCATCTACAGAGATTTCCAGAAGTTATTTATTGTATCGAGTATGGTTTGTGAATTCTAAGATCAACATATGGCTTATGCTACTCGAAATGATCCGGGAAAACAAAAGTAGATTGTGTCAGTACCTTTGAACACAAAGCATTGTGAAGAAGCGGTGTAGTATCAGTAGAAGGAAGAGGAGGAGGAGCAACCGCAAGTAAGATGAGTCTTCTGGGTCTCAGAAGAAACATGGTCTCTTTAAGCTCCACTTAATAGTAGGAACAAAGTTACATACTTTGCGAAAGGTCAAGTCAAGAAGGAAACAACAAAGAAAAGAGGAGTAGGCGAAAAGAGAAGGAAAAAAACAAAAGAGAAGCCTTCAAGTTGACGCTATTGGTTGAGAAAGTATTGGAGTTGACTTTCCTAGTTCCAACATTGTGATTATGATGCCTTATTTGTTTGAGTAAGACGTCATAGCTTTTGTCATAACTCACAAGGAATCTAATCTTATCTTTTATTGAAAATCTTGGATTTCATGTCTAATCAAGGGTTGTTAATAAAAGACAAAACAGTAACGTTACTATAGAAATAGCCAAATATTGATGTTCAACAAAGAATATAATTTTTTCTTTCTTGGTATTGATCTTGGACGGAGCAACCCAGAGAGTAGTCCCTCAGGTCCACGAAATATCTGTGCACTTGGTGGTGGTCGTCGTGGTTTGGACACTGGCATTGGTGGCAGAGGTAGGCAGGTAGCTTTGGTTCGCGGGACATGTAAAACTAACATAAAGACCTCTTGTTTCTATTACTTGGGTGTTGTATCTTAAAATGATTGTGACTTGGTATTGTACAAATGTGAATGCATGGGAAATTAGAAAGGATGGGCCGAGGAAGAGAACGTGAAACTAAAGGAGCTCTAGCCCTGACAGACTCAACAGATAAACAAGCTCTGGCCAAGTGAAGAAGAATGTGTTATTGGAATACTTCTAAATTAATTTGACCCTAAATTAAGTTTCCTAATTAAGTATGTGGTTTGATTTTTTTTTAGCATAGTCTACTATGGTTTGTTAGAGAGAAACTTTCAACTTGCCGGACTAAAATCTAAAAACTTGCAATATATCTTAGAGAGACACAAAAAGAAAGTGCAACATACAAGTTGGAATGCAACTCATGCAAAAAGTGATCTACACAAGAGTACTCATCTCCTCATTCTTGAGGCTTTGCGGCGAACAGCCTCTAGAATCCTGCAGTAGTCATAGAACAGTAATGACTGGTCTCCTTCAAGTCCACACCGACTAACCCGATTAGCTCCAGCCAGATTGTTACAGGGGCTACCGCCTATAACAAGGTCAAACCCTCCATAATGATCCATAAGTTGCTCAATCTTATGGTCGTCTAGATTTTCAACATCTCTAAACTCTACCAACACACCCCTTTGATTTGTCTGCTCCCAAAAACTCCGGAATATGTTCATGTTGGCTTCTGAAATTTCAACAGCTACAACAACATTTATCGGTATTTGGAGACGGTGAAGTGCCACTTCTCCACCGCCTATGCCCGTGAAAAGTGATAAGACGTTTATGCCTTTTGGGTACAAAGGCTTAAGGACAGACAAATGATAAGCAATAGTATCAACCTAAAAGAAAACAAGTTTAGACTAATAGACTTAGACTTCATAACCAAACCTGAATTGACATAGAGCGATTAGTCATATAAAAATACCTGAAATGAGTTGCCGAGAGCCTTATAGCGATCATTTCTACTTATACCACGAGTATGATTTTTTGGGAAACCTAGAAGCCTTTCCATCTCGTATGGTTCTAGTGGGGCAGCTTTGTTCTTACCAACCCAAACCAGATTCCATCTTTTGCATTGGTTGACAACATCTTTCTGCACATCTGGATCCATGTCATGATTTTCTAGACGCTTGCGTATTTTGTTGGTGAGCTGAGCACTGGCAATGCAAGTCAACACACAGTTCAACTTCGTTCTTTTATCCCAAACAGGCCACCATTTCTTGGTCAAAGGAAATTCTTCTTGTATAGTATAATGTTGCGAGGGTTGTATCTCAAATCTGTTGTTGATGGGGAGGTTGTGAATATAACCTCTTTTCCGTGCAGCAGCACAAAAGTGCTTGGAATCCACAAATTCAGGCTTGATGTCATACAAATGCCTAGAGATCTTGGCCCAAACACCTTTGGGTGCCATTGCAACATTCTCATAATAGAAATAGGGTGGGCCACGAACAATATCAGGAACTGGGACTGGCCTCTCCGTTATAAGCCCAGGTTCATTTGGTACACCAAACCCAATCATTGGATTTGGTAGACGGATGAGCTCGTCATCATTGACAATGGCAGTGTTCAGCTTTCTCCTTCTTGGAGGTGGCTCATTAATTCTTGGCTGCTGCATGCACCAAAAGTTCAAGCTTTCAAACCACAGATTACGCATGAATAAGGATGGAAAGCTACATAATTTAGAAAACTGCAGTCCTCTTTTGTGATTTATTCTATGTAGCCGCAAATCTATAATAACTTCTTAAAGAAACATAACTTGATTGGGTATCTTATTAGGTTCTTCAATAAGGCTTAAACTTGTTACCTCTTCTTCATCAGGAGCTGCCCGAAACTCATCTAATTGCCGTGCCATTTGAGCAGCAAAAATGAAGTCAACAACCTCTGCCAAACTTGCAATTTCTCCTGAAAAGTTAGGGAAGAAACATGAATAAGTTGCAAAGACACTGACTGCACCTACGAGAGAAATACATGTAAACATCTAAATAATTTAAATAAATAAAAAAGAAATTATGTTATTTATCACGGAAATGAATTAGCAAGAGGTTACCACATCTCTTTAAAGCAATAGAAGCTTCTTCCCTTAGATAGCCCATTTTGATCAAAGCTTGCAATCTACCATCTTCATGGAATTCATTCTATTATTTTCCAAAATAGATAAAGAAGACAATGTTATACAGTCAAAGTTTACAAAATGGAAAGTGAGAAATGCGTCGAAATTAAAATAATGTAGAACAATTATATGAAAAGTTAGAAACAACAGTATATGTACCTCTTCATCTGAGGATAATAGACCTGAGTAAAGATTGGCGTCATCATTATCATCTGATAAATAGTTATTGCGGATGTCTTCATTCTCTGTTTCACGCATTTTCTCTGCCTCCTACAAAACAGTAAACAGTCTTCCATGCATGACACATTATATACATTTGTTGTATGATGTCAAATGTACAATAAATAATCAGAGTATCTACTTACTGCATAACTCAGAAGTGCATTTGTTATCTCCTCTAGATTTTCTTCTCCTATATTATCAAGAACAATTTCAGGATATCGCATTGAAGTTTCCAATTCCTTGGGGAAAAAAGAGCAAGATATATTTCATTACCATGTTCTTGTATAGCTTTGATCACTAATTCCTCGGAAAAACCCATACCAAGAAGCTGATCTATGACCTTAGATTTAGATGAACTAGCTTCAGAGCTTGTCTACACAAAAAATCATAGAATGGAGTTAAAATTACATGTCTAACAGACGCCATGAGATTACACACTATCAAGCTTTGACCACAACAGAAAAAAAAATACAAATACCATAAAGAGTTCAAAAAGAAAAAACTCACAGAAATATTGAAGAGAGTTTCAAGAATCAGCATAGGTTCCGGATTTTCTCCTGCAAGTTATTAACATTCCATTCATTAACAGACCACATAACCGCATATCTCAGATAACACACACATGAATTAAATTGTTCTCACCACCTGTTTCTTCAATTGCCCTACTAATCATCTCGAGTGAGAATCCCATCTCAATAAACCTAGCAACAGTCTAATGTCATCACAAAGAAAATTCAGATTATTCTTATTTAGGCGTAGTACAACGAAGTTAAAGTTTTTTTTATTCTTTAGAATTCAGAAACAAGCCTTACACCACCAGCTGGTTCAGTTGATCTTTCAGACGTATAATGTACAGTAGCCGACGATGGAGATGAATGGAAGTTATCGATTTCATCATCCGTATTCCAATTAACATCATTGTCATCACCATCAGATCGTTTCACCTGAAGAATATGGCACATACCAAAAAAAAAACATTGAATTTTTTAATCATTTCCATATCCAGGATTATCTAAGAGATTATTGAAGTGTGACATTACCATTTGTGCAATAAACTTAGTCCGCGTCCCAAACAACAAACCTGCCAGAGACAACATCATAGTGTAAATTTTAGGATAAAATGCCTTGAATGAATGCAATTTGATGATCCAATAGGAACTTAATTAGTTCCTTTCTAAGCTGAAATACTAACCAGACATGGAACATTAACTGCATGCAGCAAGAACACTATGCTCTCTCTGTCTCTACCTATTTAACTGCATGCAGCAGGAACAATACTTTAAACCCGATCCCATGCTAAAACAAAATACAGAAACTAAGGAAACAATGCTGAGAAGCATCGGAAATTCTTAAGAGTTGCATGATAGCGAGAAGAACCTTACCGGAATGCTCGCCTGAGGGGAGGAGTTGAGCACCAGCAGAGCATAAATATTGTGACTATATAATAGTAAATAATATATCATTTCTTTTTCTTAATAGCACTTCAAAACCACTCACGCCCCATCGTAAAACTTGTACAAATTTGGTAGTAACACGTCGTCACTCACTCGCCACCGTAAAACTGTAACACGTCGTCACTCCTCCCTCACTCACTTACGACTGTATTGAACATAATTTTGATATTAATAGTAAAATGCCAACTAAACTATAGTTGTCAACCACTATTAAACTTACTATGTCACGTCCACATTTTCAAATCTTAACAAACAGCACCATTTTTAAAACGGTTGAATTGTAAATTTATATATAAAAAAAAAAATTAAGACAATCTTTTGAACTTACAGGAAATTCAAAGAAGTTAGAGTAGCTTAAAAACAGAGCATCAGACATGGAACAACAAAACCAAACTTTTGTTGAACTTGATCGATTTAAGCTGTTGATAGACGAGAGATTGCACTCCATCGCTCTAAAGCCTCGTTTTCTTTTTCCTCACTTTCTTATCGCAGCAACATTCAATAATGCGAGACTAGTGGAATCCCCGATGGAGGGGACCTTACTTGTGCATCCTTTAAGATCCGATGTCTTTAGACTAGAGGTATTATCAATTGAAGCGGGAAAGTCCACCAGACTTTAACAAAATTCCATGTAATTCACCAACTCGTAAGAGAATCCAATGTATAAAATTAGTCTTACAAAATATTGGAATGAACATTAATATTTATCAATTCTTGGACTTAGTTTGAGTTGACTTTCCGTTTCCGTCATTTTGAAACTTTGTATGAGAGAGACGTCATATCAGCTTTTGTCATACCTCACAAGGAACCTCTACTTCAACCAATTATTAAAATCTCTGAATCTCATGACTATTTAATCAGCAGTTATAAAGACGCCAAGATCGGTGTTCGTATGAGTAATAGAGTTTTGATTAAGACGGGATTTGATGGATCATTCAAAAGCAAACCATTTGCAAATCGTCCAATAGACGGTCCAAACCAGTAGGTTCGTAGGTGATACAGATTTGCTGATGCCCAAGTTTGGATAATGTAAGAGAATCTCGATATTACAACCGTTGCAACGCAAACCTGGTCGCTTATTCTTCTGTAAATTGACTCTGTGATGTTGTTTGTTTGTTCCTCAAGAGATCTCTATATGTTTGTTCAAGCTTTGATGTTGTCTTTTGCGTCAGCATCGCTGCCGCCATCATCCTTTAAGTTGGCATTGTCAACAGTTGATGCGCTAGCTTGTTGGTCATCGAGAGGTTCGTTGTTGTCAGTCTCAGAGTCTGATTTTCACGAGATGCATTGAATGAATTGAGTTGATATATATGTCGCAAATGGAATCAAGAAAATAAGGTTGTACGTCACCTTCAGTGTTATCGCCTGAAGCTAAAGCCATTCGTCTCGCTCTTGGTTGCTGGTGCGGGGTTGGCTGTTACACGAACAGGTAGATATTTAATGTCAAAGAGACAAAAACAAGAAAGAAGTGGAGAAACAAAGAGAGTTGTTTTGTCAAACAAGAAAAAAAGTGGAGAAACAAAGAAAAGCGAGTTTTTTTTCTTTTCTTTTAACTTTACCTGCAGTTTTGGGCGGAGGGCTTCCAAAGGCCCTTTTGGCTTTTGTCCTTTTTGCTGATTAAGATGGTAAATTCAAGTAATTAGCTTCTTCTACTCAACTTACTTTAAAGAGCCCTTTTGTAAATCCAACACATAGAAAGAGACAGTAGCAAGAAGAGTCAATGATAGTTACAAAAGGGGGTTTAGTAGACAAGAATCACCTTGCCTAATGCCCAATCAGCTGAGTCAAAAAACGCGCGCTCATGGTCCTTGAAATGAAACATGAAGAATCAGCTTTCTCTAATGGATTATTGAAAAAACAAAAAAAGGTAAGAATTCGTTCGTTTAACCTTAGATATCAATGGAATCTTCTTTGGCAACAACCCTCCATACTTTTTCTTAATCGCATTTTCCTAGAGTAATACCAAAACAAAGGCCATCAACAAAAGAGTAAGCTCCTCTAAGATTGTCTGTGACCATAAAGAGTGAAGTCTTCTAAGTGGTAAACTAAGTACCTCGCATTCAGGTGATGGCTGTTTATTCATCTCCGTTTCATCTGAAACCTTCTTGTTATCAACTTGAGTATCATTATCAACAAGCTCCTTTCCCTTGACGTCTTCCATAACTAAAAGATTAAGAAAAAGTATCATTCTCTCATTCAACTTCTATCTTACCACAGTAACATCACTTTCTTGATTGATCCCTAATTTCTCAAGATTGTGATCCAAACTAGTACACATCTATCTTCTTATCTCGTTCTTGATTAAAAAAGTCCACTCTCGCGATTTCAGTGAAACCAAATCCTATCTAGATCTTTCATGCAACTCTAAATCACAACTTTAACAATCCGTTCACAAAGCATATATATACTCGAAAATGATCACTATCAACAAGACGATGGAGAAATATAAATGGGAGAAGGTAATTAAGCGGAACTTGTTACCTGAGATGAGGAACGCCGGTTTACCGTCTGGAGATTCCGACGAGAACCGGGTCAGATCCGATCGGGTTTAGTGTTTGGAGCTTCTGCACGATGAATGATGATGACGACGACGATGCCTCAACTTAACGCAGCAAATTATTCTCTCCCTTTCATTTAATAAAGAGAATCTTTGGGCCTTTATGGGCCGATTATACCCAAACCCAATATTTCACGTTCGAGACCGTAGCTTTCGTCGCTATTAAATAATTGAACTGTAACTTAAAAAAGAGTAAGGTTCGTCTCAACTCTCTCAAGTGTTTGTTTGATTGAAATATAACAAACAAAATAGTTATAACAGATTTATATTATCTTCGTGGATCATTTCACATGGATTTGACTTTCTTTTATTGTTCTATCTTTGTTTTTCTTTTTTGTTTGTTTGTTCTATGAACGTCTTGATACAGTAACTTTCAAACCATGTGCCATTGATAGGATTGTCATCATCCGATACTTGACAGGATGATTTGGCACCAAATGGAACTTATAGAATCTGCAAAGAATCGCCATTGCCATCTTCATTTGTAGATAAGCTGAATCTTTTCCCAAGCATATCCGTGGTCCAGCCTGCATTAGTTCACACAAACTCATGTTCATGTTACGTTTGATTATCCATCGAAATCTTGTTTGCATATTGTTATTATAAAATTTTGAGTGTACCTGAAAAGCTGTGAACTTGAATGGGGAAGCGTTCTGAAAGATACCATCTTTAAGCCATCTTTCGGGTTTAAACATTGCTGCATCTGATCCCCAATTGTATTCCATACGACCCATTGAATAAGGAACATACGTAACCATCCCTCCTGCTTTTACTTTTGTCCCATTTGGTAATATATCATCTTCTAATACTCCTTTTGGATCCTACAAAAATGTTCCAAAATGTTTACAAATCTTTTCTTTGTTGTTTTAATTCTCTATTTTTTCCCAAATTTTTGATGGATTAGTGATGCATACCTGAGGAACTGCAGGGTAAAGACGAAGTGTTTCTGTTATCACCGCGTGTAAGTAGTGTAGTTTTCCCAAGGAGTCGTAATTCAACATTCCTGCAAATTGTGTTACCCTCTCGTTGAAGGACTTGAAGTCCTCTGTATCGTCATGATGCAACGGTGTTTGAGTCTCTTCTGCTTTTTCTCTTTCGAGTTCTTGTAGCTCAGAGCAAAGCTTCTCAGCGACATGTTCATTCATCATTATCATGTATATAGCCCAAGTGAGAGTTGTCGCTGTTGTGTCTCTTCCAGCAATAACAAAGTTAAGGACAATATCTCTAAGGCATTTCTCAGTTGCTTTGCTTTCAGGATCCTCGCTGATCTCAATGAACCTCGAGAGTATATCATGCTTCATCTGATACCATATGATTTGGAGAAAAAATGTTACTATTTGAAAAGTGCTTGTAAACATTTTGAATTCTAGCATTCTTTTTTTACCTTATTGTTGTTGGAAGTAGATTTCTGTGTTTCTAATATCTCTGCTTTCCTTCTTCTTATGACTGAATAGGTGAAATCATCTACGACTTTTATGCTCTTGCCAAGTAATGCCTCAGAGCCTATGTTAAGGAACTTTTTCAACTTCCAAAGAGGATCTATGAAACGAAGTGTTACTATTATATTTGCTGTATCAAAAGCCTTAGCAAACCGATTCTCTGGTAACTCTGGAGCCAATGTCCCTATCTCCACACCAAATCCCACTTTACATATAGAGTCTAGAGTCATTCTCATCAACAATTCCTGGAGCCAAAATATCAAGAAAAGATAAAATATGACATAGTTCTATTAACTAAGGTTACAAGTTTGACTGATGGATTGTTAGTTACCTGCATGTCTACTTGTTGGTCCTTGAAAGAAGCTTGGCAAAGGATGGCAAAGAGCTTGAGGCTATATTCTTTAAACACTACAGTACTGAAGTCTCTTAGATTCTTGGAAGCAAATTCGAAACTCGCGGTTTTCCTCTGTTTCCTCCAAAGCTCACCATCTGAATTGAAAATCCCATCTCCCAACAAAACTTCCATATACGAATGGTACGTCTCTCCCTTATTACACAAAAACATAAATCAAAATGACAACACTACTTAAACATTGGTAAAAAGAGTTTGTTTCTCACCTTTGGGTAGTTGGAGAAATTGGTTTTGAGGACGTGTTCGACATTGATGGGATCTGCTATGTATGTGTAAGTAGTAAAGGGCATTGGGACAACTACGGTTCTTGAGTCGTAAAGGTACTCAACGAGCCAATCGTGCATTCGGTCAAAATTAGTCAACTGCTCGATGGCTGCTCCAACCAAAGGCCAAGTCTTAGGACCTCTATTTTTCCTCTGTCCCCATCGGTGCAAGAAAATCCATGATGTCACCATGCAAGCAAGAACGATCCACATCGACATTTTTTTCCTCGAGTCTTTCAATCTGAAAATTAAGGACTAAAAGATTCATAAGAGTTTTTATATCTCTATCTGGTTTGTTTCGTGATCAGCCAAAGCATGTGAGTAATCTACTACGTAGCTAACAATCTTTTGTTTATTGCATTCTTTGTAGAAATGGCTCACTTCTTTAGTGTGTGTTCTTTTCCAAACCAGTCTGGTCCTCTTGGTTTTTTAAAACCGTACTTTAGTACACTAAAACCGGTCAAAGTTGAAACTAGCTTAAAAAGGCCCACAATGTTAGAATTCTTATTTATGATAAGCTCCTTTCGTTCCCATTATGTTTGAGTCTGCGTAGACCGAATCAAAATGTGGTTTAAAGTACGATGATGACAAGTAACATTCGTTATCTACCTAAACGACAAAGATAAGTACCCAAATGCATTGCATCTGGCGTGGATTCCTCCACACGTTATCGACTGATTCATTCCATTTAACGCCATCTTAATCTCTAGTTTTTATCTTTTTTTTTTAAACAACCATATGGT
The DNA here is from genome assembly GCA_000411075.1 of Sisymbrium irio. NCBI lineage: Eukaryota > Viridiplantae > Streptophyta > Magnoliopsida > Brassicales > Brassicaceae > Sisymbrium > Sisymbrium irio. Next base: position 35,047 of record KE155455.1, read on the forward strand.
ACAAAAAAACTTTTGTTTATTAGTTAGTATAATGTAAATAAACACCATGACTCCGTCCGAGGATATGCTGAAGCAGCTTAATATTAATTAAACATGTTTTTTCGTTTTCACATATGCGAGAAAATATAAAGAATCCCATTTGGTTCTTTACTAGTTAATATTTTACACTTTTCCTACACCCAAACTAGGAAAATATGTACCAAAGTAACTTTCCAAGCACATCTCTCTTTGCTCCATGTTCATTTTTTTTTTCTTCAATTCTTCTTTGCACCAATCCATCACTAAAACTGAAACATACTAGCCTGACGATGATGGTTCAAGATCTCGTCTTGGTTAATCTGTAGATCGCCGAACCATGCAGGTTCGTTCGTGCCTTCTGAATCAGGATGACAAAGATCAAACGGTGTTAAAATGTGAGAGATGGGCCCCATGTAATCCATTTCTAGCAAATGGGCAAGCGAACACGTTCTTGGAAGTTTCGTCGACGTCATCATCATTATCTCTTCCTCATTTCTTCTTACTGCTTCGTTCGTCATAACTGTTGTCTCATCGATTTGTGCTTCATCCATGCAACCCTCTTTCTCATCTAGAAGCTTCCCTGCTCCTCTCTTCTTGTATATTCTACACAGTACCCATTCATCTAACTGCAAAAAAATTAAGAACATTTTTCAACAAACAAGTTACAAAATAAAACATATGAGTTGTTGTAATATTGTTTCCTCTGCGTACCCTCATCGAACCATTACGTTTCGGGGATGCTTTACGTGAATCGTGGAGACGGTACTCGTGCATGATCCAGTCAGTTTTGATCCCTTTGGGAGGCCTGCCTTTGTAGAAGACGAGAGCTTTCTTGACACCTACGTTAATTGAACCACTGTAAATGGCTTTGTCTGTACCGGTCGCTTTCCAGTAACCGGAAACAGCTGCCCGGTTTGGCCGGAGTCCGTTTGGATACTTTCGGTCTCTCGGGCTGAAGAAATACCACTCATTTTCTCCAAACTCTGTTTTCTCTGTTTACAATGAAAAAACAGGTAAGAGAATTGACATCAACGACAAAAGCCAGCAATATTGACATCTGTAATAAATAAATAAATAACTGGGACGAACCGGGTAATTGCCATGGATCAAATTTGTAGATATCGACTTCTGGTATAATGGAGACAGGGCATGGTTTGGACATGGTTTGGTTTCGGAGATAGTAAACGATGAGCTCTTCGTCGGTAGGATGAAACCGGAATCCTGGAGGGAGTGCAGAATTGGAATTTACTTCCATGATTTTAGGACAAATACAAGAATCCAATGAAACCGGAACTGTTTTTTCTTCTTCTCTGTGCTTGTTTTGGTTTAGTGTTTGATGTTTTCAAGGTTTATGAAATGTTAGAAAGCCGAGAAGGTTGGGGTTTATATTCTTGAGCTTTTTTGTCATTTAGTGTGCGTCACTTCGTTCTTATTGGTTGGTAGATTGTGATTTAAATACTAATAACGTTTGTCCTTCGAATGTCGCATCCATTATCTCTAGTCACCTATTATTGTTTTTCTTCCATATAATATTGGGATCATATAAATTTGTCAAATCATCCAGAGCAGTCACGGTTAAGCTTAAAAAGGAATTTGAGTTAGATAATGTTTTTTTTTCATGATAAGCATGTGATCCAAAAAAAGAAAAAGTATGATTGGACACTAGATATTATTTGCATCTATAAATTGTACTCACGTATATTATATATAAATATATACATATATTTCTCTCTATATATATATAGCTTAATTATACATGTAATGGTAGGGAAAATAAGTTAGAATTAGCCATTGGTGTAAAGATTATCTTTAACTTGTGAGTATTCTGAAGGGTCTTCGTCGTAGAAAAGAAGAGAGGACATATAATTGAGTGTGCTTGACCACTGATTTGTTTGGTTGCATTGCAAAGGCTCTAGCATTAGTATTTAGGTGAATCTCCATTTCAAACAGAAGTATATTCTTTTGTCCTATTTCCCCAAATATTCGTTTCTCATTCTTCTTTAATTTATTGCTTCTCGATCCTATCTTTGTCTACCCTATCCATATTATAGAAGCTCAACGATCAAAAGTCATATACAACGTTATTATTATCTGCACTATGTAGTTTACGTAATAATGACAAAAGACAGATCAACACCCAACAATATGGAAATATATCGGCTTTCATGAAATTGCATGCATAATTTCAAAAACTATTTTACTTTCAGTCATAAATTATTTAGAATCCGTCCAGTTCTGATTATTAAACTGGCTACTAAATAAGATCATTCATAAATTTAAAATAATCAAGATCGTAAATCATATTTGAAAACTATTCATCTTGGATTGAATTTTTAAGCAGATGGGTTTTCCATATCATATCGTTAATGTTTGTTTATTTGACTGCTGAAACATCGAGTGATTTTTAATATTCTGGATAATTAGTGGAGTATAATATAATGGAAACTCATTATCTTAGAATCCAAAGACCAAAGGAGAAGTACGAAAGAACTTGTATTACACAATTTACACCCAAAAAAACGTACAAAAGAGTGTGAAGACCATTCTTTGTCATATTTTGAAAAGAAACGTGGCACACTACAAGGTTGGAGGGACCACTTTTTCTGTTATTGATGACGTGGCGTTTTCACGTAGAAAGTCATTAGGGATAAGGATTGTGGAGGGCATACACACACGCGCCACGACGGATTTATGATTAAGACAATAATTAGATGTCACTAATTACTCCACACTCTTATCTAATAGTGTCATTACCACTCTCTAATTGGATGATTAAATCTTTGTTTATTACCATTTGTCAAAAACTCCACACGCTGAGTTCATATTGGACAAAGGTTTCCTCTATCATGTTTTGTCTGATTTTATTAGATTATACTAGAAGATGCAGAGGAACGTTCCATCTTATAGTTGGAAAGAGGTGAAAACACACAAATTTTGTGACAATTATCATTTATCACCATCGATTTTTATTTTTAGATCGGTTAAGTTTTGGAATAACATATTTAAAATATCCATTAACAAATTTAAGCTCCTTAAGAGTATGATAATTGGTGGTTTCTAAAAGAATTTATTGTATACTTAAATAAATACAAAATAAAAAGAAAATAGAAGAGAGAGTGTAATGGTCTTTTATTTGGGAATTATAAGAAACATTTCACATGATATAAGAGATTTAACTTTACAAGTGTTACTTTACTATTAGTCTAGTCATGATTTTGATTAAAATACTATTATTTTGTTTTTTTATAAGAGATTTATCATGGTTTCACCAACAAAGGTGGATCTAGAAAATTTTCTTGGGGGGCCAAAACACAATATGTAATGTTAAAAATTTAAGTTAAACAAATGCAAAACTAGTAAATTTATAGACTATAAAGGAAAAATCAAAAAAAATTAGAGTGTCATTTGACCATCCTTTGCTCCAAGTAGATTCGCCACTGTTGACCAATAATGATGCTCTAAAATATTTAAAACAAAAATATGCATGTATGTGTACATGCGCTATCCTTTCCCGTTGTGGTGAAAAATTGTTGATCGTGGCGCGTTTAGTCTTTTGGTAACAGGTATTGGAAACTATCCGAATCTTGTAGTTATAAATGCTTATGAATTATAAAAAGCTAAAATTTTGGAGACATTTTTGCATGTTATCAGAAATGTTATGTGTAAATCTGTTTTTTGTTTCCGCCCAAAGGTTTTATGAACATAATGAACTTCGAAATATTTTATTAAAAAAGGAACAACAGTTTTTAGAACCACCATTTACACGTTTGTGGATAGTTTTGGTTAAATATGTTTCCAATACCCAACAACCTCACAAACTTTTTTACTAGATCAACACTGGCGGATGAACAATTATTTTCCCAGCGTTTTAAAGATACTATTTTGTTAACTGATAATTTAATGCTATGTTAACCAGTAAAAAAGACCCCTAAAATAGCTATTTTGACAAGTATACCTATACTATACAATATTTCAAGTGGCACATGAAACATCTATATACATATATGTCATCAAGCATTTTACTTATTACTATATGGGGCATGGGACAAAAAGATAGAATTGGAGAAGATAGGTGGGTTAGGATGAGATGACGCACACTAAAGCTCTAAATTTAGTATAGGAATCAAATTATAAATGAGTGACGATGATTATCAAGTCGTCATCACAATCTCTAGCAGTCTAGCTACTTTGCCATGCTTTACTAAATTATTTTTCTATTCGCGTGTACTAAAATAAGGAATTCTTTAATGTTAAAGGCAGAGTTTGGTCCAAGTAAGATAGCTTAAACAAGATGGCCTAACCATTCAAATAGCGTGGGTTATATATTGATTATAGAATACTAGTATGATTCAGTTAGAAATGGAGCCAGAAAATCAACATCTTAAAATATTACGTTAAAAACATGATAGAAATTGCAGTAATAATTTTACCCCCAAAAAAATTACAGTAATATAGTAGGCAATACAAACCTAATTAGGCGACCGGTTCGCGGTTAAATCGGTCTGGCCGACCGGTCAATGTTGGGTTTTTGATAATTGGTTTATGACTTATGGATGCAAGTGCCACGATGAAACGACGCCGTCATTGTCCTGCGCTCTCACTCACAGAGCATTCGTCTCGCCACCATCATCATTCATCATCAATGGCGCTGAGGCTGGCAACACTAAAACCCGGCGCATGTGAGAATCCTCCGTTTGAACATGTGAGAAGTTATAATATAAAGTGCATTTACTTTGGAGGTTATAATCAACCGCCACAGCTTTTTCCTGGAATATTTGAGTAGAGAATAGTTAGTGAAATCACTGACGTGTCTTCATTGACCTTCGACCAACTATTATAAAGGTTTTGTAGAAATAACTTGTAAACATTTGCAATGTTAATGCAACTGTGATTCACAGTTGGCAATAGGAGTATGTACGCAAGAAATATGAGATGGCCCGACACTGTAGCTTACAAAACAACACGTGTCATGCTTAGTTGGCCAAAGTAATGGTTATGATTTTGGTTCCTTCCTTCACGGTTTTCGGCCGCAACAGATCAACAAGACGCATTCCATCTAACGGACGTTACGGGGGCAGTCACAGACGAATCCAACGGCTGTGAGAGAAGGAAAAACTTTTTAAAACCATGATCTCCACCGCAGAGGATCTCCCAAGCTCTTTTAAGCGTGAATGGTTTAAGAGATTCCAAAAATCTCATTCCTTTCGTGACGGTTTCATGCTTTAAACGCTGCGTTTGATTCTGTTTATGATTACGAAGCTAATCCCATAATTTGGGTTAGCTCAAAAATACAACAAGAACACGAAAAGATCTCAACTTTGCATTGATTTGATTCCTAGAGAGAATCAGAGTTTATGGTATGTATCTCCTACGTATCTGAATTCTGAACCCTTTTCGTTTAAAACCATGGAAAATGGATTTTCAGGAACGAATCGAGAATCCAATTTCGAGAAATTGGAGATGGAGTCATCATCATCATCATCACCGACCTGTGATGATCATGAGTTCCACTCGATGAATGCGCTTGAGATTCTGAGGGAAACCGTTAGGATTCTCCGGTACAATCTAGTCGCTTTCATGTTGATCGCAGCTCTTTTGATCTGTCCTGTCTCCGCGATTCTCTTACCGAACCTCTTAGTTGATCAGTCAGTTGTTAATTCGCTCACTGTGAGGCTTCTCTTGGTCGCCAAATCAAGCGGCTTGCCTTTGTTGCCTTTTGTTAGAAACTCTTGTCTGAAATTCTCAGAGACAGCTGTCTCTTCCGCCACGTGTTTCCCTCTCTTTGTCACCTTCTTGCTTTTGTCCAGAGCGGCTGTTGTTTACTCTGTGGATTGCACTTACTCTAGGAGGAGAGTTGTGATAGGCAAGTTCTTGGTGATCATGCAGAGACTATGGAAGCGTCTCGTCTTCACTTACTTGTGGGTTTGTGCTGTCATTGTCGTTTGCCTCACTTCCTTCTGCGTCTTCCTTGTCGCCGTCTGTAGCTCCTTCTTCGTTCTTGGCTTCTCTCCTGACTTCAATGCCTACGGAGCCATCTTTGTTGGTTTGGGGTTCTCCGTGGTGTTTGCTAACGTCATCATCATCTGCAACACGACCATCGTCATCTCCATTCTTGAAGATGTTTCGGGTCCACGAGCGTTGGTCAGAGCGAATGATCTCATCAAAGGGCAGACTCAGGTGGGGCTGTTGATATTTCTTGGATCCACGATAGGATTGACGTTTGTGGAAGGATTGTTTGAGCATAGAGTCAAGATTCTGAGTTATGGAGATGGGTCCTCGAGGGTATGGGAAGGTCCACTTCTTGTGGTCATGTATTCATTTGTGGTGCTTATTGATTCAATGATGAGTGCTGTCTTCTATTTTAGCTGCCGCTCTTATAGTATGGAAGCTGTGGAAGCTTTGGAAGCTTCTGGTTGCGAAACTCAGCCCATTATGGAAACTGTGTCCCAAGATTTGTCTCTTCTA
>KE155455.1:41534-89707 GCA_000411075.1 Sisymbrium irio
CATGAGTTCCACTCGATGAATGCGCTTGAGATTCTGAGGGAAACCGTTAGGATTCTCCGGTACAATCTAGTCGCTTTCATGTTGATCGCAGCTCTTTTGATCTGTCCTGTCTCCGCGATTCTCTTACCGAACCTCTTAGTTGATCAGTCAGTTGTTAATTCGCTCACTGTGAGGCTTCTCTTGGTCGCCAAATCAAGCGGCTTGCCTTTGTTGCCTTTTGTTAGAAACTCTTGTCTGAAATTCTCAGAGACAGCTGTCTCTTCCGCCACGTGTTTCCCTCTCTTTGTCACCTTCTTGCTTTTGTCCAGAGCGGCTGTTGTTTACTCTGTGGATTGCACTTACTCTAGGAGGAGAGTTGTGATAGGCAAGTTCTTGGTGATCATGCAGAGACTATGGAAGCGTCTCGTCTTCACTTACTTGTGGGTTTGTGCTGTCATTGTCGTTTGCCTCACTTCCTTCTGCGTCTTCCTTGTCGCCGTCTGTAGCTCCTTCTTCGTTCTTGGCTTCTCTCCTGACTTCAATGCCTACGGAGCCATCTTTGTTGGTTTGGGGTTCTCCGTGGTGTTTGCTAACGTCATCATCATCTGCAACACGACCATCGTCATCTCCATTCTTGAAGATGTTTCGGGTCCACGAGCGTTGGTCAGAGCGAATGATCTCATCAAAGGGCAGACTCAGGTGGGGCTGTTGATATTTCTTGGATCCACGATAGGATTGACGTTTGTGGAAGGATTGTTTGAGCATAGAGTCAAGATTCTGAGTTATGGAGATGGGTCCTCGAGGGTATGGGAAGGTCCACTTCTTGTGGTCATGTATTCATTTGTGGTGCTTATTGATTCAATGATGAGTGCTGTCTTCTATTTTAGCTGCCGCTCTTATAGTATGGAAGCTGTGGAAGCTTTGGAAGCTTCTGGTTGCGAAACTCAGCCCATTATGGAAACTGTGTCCCAAGATTTGTCTCTTCTATAAGAATGTCTTTCAGTTTCAAAAAATTTAGTTCATTCTATTTTCTGGTAAAGATTCAATCTCTTTTGGCTGTATTTGGCCATTTCGCTGCCCATCCTTGGGATATGGTTAACATGTGAAATCTGATTTGTTTCGTTTTTAGGCTAAACAATCATTGATTTTAGTAAGCCATTGAATCTCTTAGAAAAACGGCTGGTGTTGTACCAATGGCAAGCGACTGTAGTAGTATTGAACTATACTATTCCTCCACTCCTCCTAGAGTGATAATGTTAAAAACGTAGCTTTGATTTCCCAAATCATGCAGGTTTCTTAACACAAGAGAGAGGGACCAAAGGCTCTTAAACATACTCCCGTGATCATCCCTTGCAGGTGATGAGATCATTTTCTGCTGTTTCTTTCCGTTTGATTGTATCCATTTGTAAAGTTTTGAATTAAATCTTGCTTCGGGGTATCAAAGAAGGCTTTTCTGTTCTTATTTTTGGGGTAGGTTTCTCTGGAATTACCTGAGGCTGCTTCCTGAAACAAATTGTTATGGTCATTATATCATTTTTTTATAAATTCTTAGCAGAATGTTCTTGGTTTACCACCAGCTAATAAGCATTCACTTTTATGTTTCCAGGAGTTGTACGCGAGTTAATCTGCCGCGGTTCTACTGTTGCAGCGGTGCGCGGGCAATACCTGACAAGCAAAGCTATTCTAATAACTGAAAGAACTTACTATGTGATTAAGCCTTGTTGGACTTTCGAATTGTTGGATCCTTAATTCCTTAGTGTATAACTCAAGCCTCAAGACCTCAAGGGACATGCTATATTGACTGTCCATTGTGGATATGGATAACTCAAGCCGCAAGGGATATGCTATATTGTCCATAATTGACTTGACTCTGTTTTGGCATATATCTTCATTTGGATTTCTCCTGCAGAATCAATATGATATTTGCTTTGTCTGAACGTGCATTTAGAGGTTATAGTAATCAACAGCTACAGTTTATCGAGAATTCCGAGTGGAAATTAATTTTCGCCCATTTTAAAAGGTAATTTGGAAACGTTATTAATATAAACGCAATCGTGATTTATAGATTTCCCCAAATTTATGAATGGTAACTTGAAATTTGATTGGTTGAATGCTAAATGGTTTCATACTGCCAAATTATGCGGTTTTACTGCCACACTGAAGCATACGTAGCAACACGTGTCAGGCTCTGGTGGGCTAATGAAATGGTCAAACCAGTATCTATGATTTGCTTTCCTTCCATCGGTTTCGGCCGCAACAAGATCAGTCAACAACACGCAATCCATCTACCGCACGTCACGTGGCGTTTCACTCGCAGTCGCAGAAGAATCCAACGGCTGTGGAAGACGGATAGCCTTCTTAAAGCATGATCCCTACTAGTGTCAGTCGGCAATAGTAAAAAGAGAGAGAGGCATTTCAAGTAACCGAACGTCTTCCTTCATCTTCTTTCTCCTCGTCAATGGCTTAAGTCAAAAATTGCAAAGAAGCTTTTAATAAAGCGCGGGGTTTACTTATTCCCTCTACGTTTCTTCCTTATCAAGGTATCCATCTCTCTACTCAAGTTTCGCGCTCTGTATATGACTAAATCACCTTGAATGTACACAGTTCGAAAACCGCATAATTCAGTAATCCCTCTACGTTTCTTCTGTAGCATCATAGAGTATTGCAAACTGATGATCTCTATTTGCATGTCCAAAATTGTGGTTTTATTTCTAAATTCGGTGGAATGCAACAACACGAACCCTAGATTCTGCTATTTTCTGGATGCATATGTAGTCTACATATAGAAAGTTTTTGAGTTACTTGTTGTTGTGGTTTACTCAAATGTCTCATTAGGTTTCTTCTTCTTTTTGTGAAGTTTGTGATAAGATCGATTTTGGTTTGATTAAGCTGCAAAAAGAGATGAAGTTCGGAAAGATGTTTAAGAAGCAGATGGTGCCAGAGTGGGTAGAAGCTTATATGGATTACAATGGCTTGAAAAGGGTTTTAAAAGAGATACGTAGCTACAAGCACAGCAGGATGACTAGAGTAGCCTCAAGAGTGTCGCAGCAAGCAGAAGCGTTGCATCGCTCTTTTAGTGGCCTTTCATACCATCCTAGGAACAGCGAACATGCAGGGGATATTGAGGACCAAGTCATAAAAGTTGACACAGTGCAGCAAGATGATTCTGGTAAGCTGTACAAGACAAAGTTTCTAAAGAAAGCTGAAGAAGGCGGTGAGTTCGAAGAATCCTTCTTCAGAAAGCTGGATGAGAATCTAAACAAAGTCACCAAATTTTACCGTGACAAAGTTGAGGAAGTGCTTGAGGAAGCTGTTTTGCTTGACAAACAAATGGATGCACTGATTGCGTTGCGTGTCAAGGTGCAGAAACCTGATGCAAATAACCTGAATTTGGAGAAGCATCCCTCAGATAAGGTCGTAATAGATACATCATCTGATAGCACAATGAGAACACCGGGTAAGCATATATAACAAGAATGTTTTTATCAGAAGCATCTTATGGTTTTCTTTTCAGTTTAGTTAGTTTTTGAAGTACTTTCAGGCAGTGCGAACGCAGATATAATACACGGTATTGACAGAACTAGCATTCCAGAAGAAGAGGTCTCCCATATCGTGACTGATATTGTCCCGGTCTCTGATACCGATGGGAATGAAAAGGAAGCTGGTACTGGTGATAAGCAGGATCTCCATGAGATACTGGAGCGTGTGAAGATGAATGATGCACTTGAATCTCCTATTTCTACATTAAAAGGGGTTTTCGGAGATTCGAAAAATGATGAACCAATCTCCAAGAAAGGGTTGAAAAAAGCAGAGGAACAGTTGAGGCTTGTTTTTAGTGAGTTTTATCAGAAACTACGCCTTCTGAAAGAATACAGGTAAGGAGAGGTTCAGCCAAAGATCAATTTCTCAAGCAATGTTTCTTTTGCTACTTATTTGTCTGTGTTTGTGTAATTTCAATCAGTTTCATGAATCTTCTGGCATTTTCAAAGATTATGAAGAAGTACGAGAAGGTAATATAAGAGGTTCTTCTATTCTTACAGATTCGTTACTGCAGAGGTGAATAAATTCATATGAGCAATGTATACATATTCATGGTTAATGTGTAGATTGCTTCAAGGAATGCGACCAGGAACTACATGAAAATTGTGGATAATTCATTGATTGGGAGTTCTGATGAGGTTTGTGGAGTATTTCAGACTTAAAAAACAGTTTTCCACTATGTTTGTAGATCAAATATTTTGTTCACTGTATCTTGATTTAGGTTAACAGACTCCTTGAAAGAGTAGAGGTAACTTTCGTTAAACACTTCTCAAGCGGAAATCGGAGAGAAGGCATGAAGTGTTTAAGGCCAAAAGTTAAAAGAGAAAGGCACAGGGTTTCATTCTTCTCTGGTAAGGGATTCTAAGAGACAGAGAGATTTCATATTTCAAAGATGAAAGATGTTACGTTCCTTCATTAATAAATTGTTCTTCAACTTCCCACAGGTTTCTTTACTGGTTGCTCAATTGCACTAATTGTTGCCGTGGTTTTTAAGATAGAAAATAGAAAGATCATGGAGAAGGACTACGGTACTGAATACATGGCGAATATTATCCCCCCTTACAGGCAATTAATTGTTGATTCTACATATCAAGGACACTCAGAGCATGTGCTTAGAAAATTATTACAAAACAGATCTTTCTTGTCTAACACTCACAAATATTGTTTGTCCTGCAGCTTATTTGGATATATCATTCTTCATATGCTCATGTACTCAGCGAATATATACTTCTGGAGGCTCTATAGAGTCAACTATACCTTCATCTTTGGTTTCAAGCAGGGAACGGAGTTGGGTTACAGAGAAGTTTTCCTGGTAAGCACTGGTCTGTCGGTGCTTACTTTCATCTGCTTTCTGCTAAATTTGCAGTTTGATATGGACTGGAGGAACAGAGGAAATAACAGACTCCCGGAAGTTATTCCTTTGGGTTTGGTCACTGTAAGTCTGTAAGATAGTTTTTCAGTGTTTACATTTTATGCAATAGTTAAGTATCATTTAATAAGATGGAATATATTAGACTTAAAACAATTTATTTTGTTTGCAGATTGTTCTTTTCATACTTTTTTGTCCTTTCAACATCATTTACCGCTCAAGTCGGCTATTCTTCATTCGATCACTGCTTCACTGCATTTGTGCTCCTCTCTACGAGGTGATTGTATTGAACTTTCATATATGTAAATAGATACATATATACCAGTTGATAAAACGAAGAACAGCATAGTTCTCATTTTTCATGGTTTTGTTCTTCATCACACAGGTTACACTTCCAGATTTCTTCTTGGCAGACCACTTAACCAGTCAGGTTCCGTATTATAACCTTGTGATACATTTTGCGTTGAAGATCACGACTCAAAACCTTACAGGCTGTTGTCATTTGTTTTGGTAAGTTCAGGTACAAGCCATAAGGAGTATAGAGCTATTCATTTGCTACTATGGATTGGGAGAATACTTGCAGAGACAAAATAAGTGTCATAGTCATGGTGTTTACAATGCCTTCTACTTTGTCGTTGGGGTTATACCTTACTGGCTCCGCTTCCTCCAGGTACCATCACACAAGTCAATCTCTTTTTTAGTTACTGCACTCACCTATTCTGTGACACATATATCGTTTTTTTTCTTTGCAGTGCATACGCAGATTATGCGAAGAAAAAGATTCCGTACACGGATACAATGCTCTGAAATACATGTTGACAATCATTGCAGTCATCATAAGAACAGCTTTTGAACTGAGAAAGGGACGAAACTGGATGATTTTGGCTCTTGTAAGCTCAGGTGTTGCGACATGTATGAACACATTCTGGGACATTGTTATAGACTGGGGACTCCTCCGTAGGCATTCCAAGAATCCATACCTGCGAGACAAACTTCTTGTCCCTCACAAAAGCGTCTATTTTGCGGCCATGGTAATTAACACTATACAACTATCAAAGAGTATTTCATATCAGATAGGGAATCTTGTTGAATATGATTTTGAATTTTTGACACATGCAGGTAGTGAATGTGATTCTTAGAGTGGCATGGATGCAGCTAGTGCTGGAGTTCAATTTGAAGTCTCTTGACAAAGTCGCTGTATCAACCATTATTTCATGTTTAGAAATTGTTCGTAGGGGAATGTGGAGTTTCTTCAGGTACATACATGTTCTATTATACAAAAAAAAAGTCCAACTTTTATATAAATAGAATGATTACTTAGTAATGTGGTGTTAATCTTTTTCAGATTGGAGAATGAGCACTTGAACAATGTTGGCAAATACAGAGCATTCAAGTCTGTTCCACATCCTTTCCATTACTATGACGATGATGAAGCTGATGAAAAAGACGACTAATAAAAACTATTTGATACACTGCCAAAATAATATTTTGATATTCTCGTTATAGCATTAACATGAAAAAGGTTGTATTTTTTGTCCAAAGAATCAATTCAATGTGTGTAAAGAAGTATATATACATGAATCCAAAGGAACAAGTAGAAACTAAAATCATATACTATATATAAACATGGACGAAGATTGTTACATTTGTTTAAATTGATCAAGATACTTGTTTTATGTTAAACTTTGACCTAATAGAGTTAACGTGGACTACTAGACAAACTTAACCCTAAAGAACGGTAACAAATTATATCAGTTTGCACCAGCAAATCCAGAGCGTTGATCATATTCTCTTCTTCGATCTTCGTTTTTCAACTCCCTTATGCCTCGGCTAACCAGATCATAGACTTCTAAAGCCGCCTTGAAGTTCATGTCCTCGCCGTTCAACAACTCGATAATCTCCAAGCACCGACTCTCAATGGACTTCGCCACCAACTTGGAAGATAAACTACGTTTGATACCCAAAACAGCGTACCAGTCAGGCTCTCCTGTGACCGTTCGATTGTTAGCCGCAGTGAGAAGGATTTTGTAAGCGGTGACGTGTGCGTAAGGCTCAGGATCGTCTGGGTTCGCTACGGCTATAGAGACTGCGCATCTTAATGCATGCTCGAGGTTTCCTTTCTCGTAGTTCTCTTCACAGTAACGAAGCACTCCCTGAATCTTTTTCGACGACATAGTTCTCTCAGCTTTTCTCTTTGTTTTTTGTTTCTGAACAGTAAAGAAAGATTAATGATCAGTGATGATGGCTCAGGTAGCTCTATTTATAGATGATGTTCCTCATCGAAAGTTTCCTTTATTCTATAACAGTAAAAAGGAAACTTCTGCCTTTTTTCCCCTCGACAGAAAAAAGGAAATTTGAGACGGTAGGACCCACTATTAGCTATACCAAACCGGGTCTGCTGAGAAGAACGAAATAATTCGGACCGGTTTACATCATGCAGTAGGAAACCAACTTATGTGTCTTAACCAATGAGACACATACACGCGTTACAGTAACAGTGTTCGTTCGTTCGTTCGTGTCCAAGGGAGAGAAGCTAAAGGTGGAAAGTAATAAAAAACCGACGACGACGACGACGAAGGAAAGGATTCTTGATATTTTATTTCGAAAATGTTTCTCCGGTCGGAAAAACTATGGACGGTGATTCTGATTGTAGCGGTTTGGTCGGGAGTTACACAGTCGCTGCACTTCGATCTTAATTCGGGTCGGACAAAGTGTATAGCGGAAGACATCAAAAGCAATTCAATGACTGTCGGAAAGTACAGCGTGGATAACCCTCACGAAGGCCAGACTTTGCCTCAATCTCACAAGATCTCCGTCAAGGTAACTCAGATCCGTCTGATATTTACAACTTCTGTTTTTGTTTTGGGTGGAAGAGATCTAATTTTGTATATACCTTTGAAAAGGTAACGTCAAGCTCCGGGAACGCATACCATCACGCAGATCAAGTGGAATCTGGACAATTCGCTTTCTCTGCAGTGGAAGCAGGGGATTACATGGCTTGTTTCTCTGCCGTTGATCATAAGCCTGAGGTGACTCTCAGCATTGATTTTGAGTGGAGGACCGGTGTTCAATCCAAGAGCTGGGCTACTGTTGCCAAGAAGAGCCAAGTCGAAGTAAGCTCAAAGTTTCTTTCTTTCTTTCTCCTTCTTTGCCTGGATGAGAGAGGTTTCTAGATTTCTTACTTGGGTTGTAGCGAAATTTCCTAGCTTTGAGACTTTGCGCTAGCGAGATTGTTTGAACTGGTGGTTTTAGTCTAAGTTAATGTTGTGTGTTTAACAATGTTGATTCTTAGTGTTAGAACCAATGCGCGTTCTTCTTATGCATTTCTGTTGGTCGTTTTTTTGTGTGGCAGGTCATGGAATTTGAGGTGAAGAGTCTTCTTGATACTGTCAATTCGATTCATGAAGAGATGTTTTATCTTAGAGAAAGGTAAAGTCTTGCACTTTTTTCATTCTCAGTTGTTTGGTTATGTAAATGTTATTTGGATATGGTGTCAAGAAATGACTTGAATTGGTGTGTCTTACTTCTCAGGGAAGAAGAGATGCAAGATTTGAACCGGTCCACGAACAATAAAATGGCATGGTTGAGTTTCCTTTCTTTATTCGTCTGCGTAGGAGTGGCAGGAATGCAGTTTTTACACTTGAAGACGTTTTTCGAGAAGAAGAAAGTCATCTAAGATTTAAATAGGCACGCTCAGTCCAAACAAAAAACAATTTACTCTTCTATGGATGTTGTATATTAGATCAATGGCTGGCTACAAACCATATTCTCTCTTAGACTTGGATATTTGATTTATATGGCAGTAACGTCTTTTTTTTCGGAGATGTGTTTAGCTTTTGTTTAGATTTGCTGGTCCTTAAATTAATGCTCGATACTTTGGTGGTTTAAATTATCAAAAGTGTGCATTCGCAGTTTAAGACAACAGAGTGAGAGAGAGAGGACATGTACACATTCCGATAATGTTGTGTAAACATGCCCCATCACATTGTGGAATACAAGTGGAAACCTGGGGAGAGAAGAGATTCAAACCATTACAAAGGGAATTATCTTATACACAAATGGCCGAGTATATTAGTGAGAAAGTTTGAATGAAATGATGAGGATAATAGCTAGAATGAGAGCAATGATCACTGAAGTGATGATCCATTTGTTCCTCGTCATTCTTCTTGACATGGCAGTCAACACCTTCTTGCTCTTGTCAATGGCTTCGTCCACACCATGAAGCTGCAATCATCAAATGGGAAAGTTAAAAGATCATGCACTTGCACCCAGTAAAAATAGTTTAGCCTCTATAGTACATATAGTATGATAATTGGAGTATCTGACTGATCCATCTAATTCATAAAAACATTAGAGACAGCACATGCGTGTGTTTGCTGTAATCCGTGGACTGTACCTTGCTGTGGGAGTGAAGGAGAGTTTGGCGCTGCTGACTGAGATCTTGAAGAATGGAGACACCAAGCTCTTCCGTCTCCATCATGGTCCTTCTACTCTCTCTAATTCTGTCGCTAGACTGATCCAGCCTCTCCACTGACATTGCCAATCTCTCCCTTTGATCAGCAGAAACCTGGAAAAGGAAAGTAGAGGCAAGGACTGAAGTTCAGTTTATTCTTCAGCACAGATCACGAGCCAATCAAGAACGAAAGAAAGGAGCAAGCAATAGATCAATGGTAAGAGAGACAAGAGTATCCATTAGGGGGGGTTTACCGAATGTGGATCGGCCATTCCAGATTCCATCAAGTCTTCACGAGCAGACTGATTAGCATCAGGGGAAGAAACTCGTTTGAATTCCTTCTTGAGTTGGTTGAGGTCAGATTTATACTCTCTGAGTTTAGCAAGACAAGTAGCCTTAGCACTCGGCTGCAAACTCCTGGCCTCAAGGTCCATTTTCCGGATCTTTAAAATCAAAGAAGAAACATAAACACGTATCACACAAATCTTGTCCCTTTCCACATTAAAGAAATGGTTAAGTTAGTTACCAACACATCAGCTTCATCTATTCCAGTTTTGATCTCACCAAGCTTCCCCTTCTTATCATCTACAACAAAAGCACGTTAATTTCACCAATAGGCATATCTACCTAATTGATCTTTCTTCCCTTCTAAATCAAGATCCAATTAAAGATTCATCCGAAAAGGGTGTGGATTGATTTATTACCTCCATGGGGTAGAAGAGAAGCCGAATTGCATTTTCTGGTGAGATTAGTTGATAGCTCGCAGTATTGTCGCTCGTACCCTTCAAACACGTCGCTCATCTTCTTCCTCTTCTTCGATTTACTCTATTTTGGTGTTGGATCGCAAAGAGATACAGAAATCAAAAGAAAAGCTTTCTTTCTTCTTCCAAAGCTCACAGGTCGCTAGATTTCCTCTTTCGGACTCTAAAACGCAGCGTTTCGTGCTTCACAGACCGGTGTTGCTGAACCGTTGACTATACAGAAATACCCTTGAGTAGTCCTACAAAACATCAAGCACAGTGAGGGTATTTCAGGTAACAGTATCAAACAAAATGAGGAAGCGAGGGAAGGGCCTAAATCGTGTGATAATACTAATTTATGACTAGAACGCGTGTGATAATCGTGTTCTTGACCGTCGATTTCATAACATTTTAACTTTAAAAAATCTACTCGTTAATATTGCTTATGCTCTCTCATCATCTATGAGGAAAGAGCAATGATAGAAGAATATCCGAATTTTCATCTTCTCACTGACTTTTGAAGCTTTCAAACACGTGTCTGAATTTCGACTTGGCGTTTCTCAGACACAAACTCAGGTTTGAATCTCTCTGTTCTGGTAAAGGTCAAAGATTGATCTCTGTGTTTGAATCAGATTTGTATTTTTGATTTTCGCTTCTCCAGTTTCGATTGATGACGAATTCAATCCATGTGGCGTTAATTGGAGAACGGAGACAAAAAAAATGTAGAATCTTGGCTTTTGTCTTTGATTGGAACTTGGAATATGTACTTTTGATCCTATGATTACAACTTACCTAAATGCAAAGTTCGTTTTTTTAATAAAACTTTAATCTCATTTGCTTCGTATGATGCAGTTTCAGTGTCTGGAGCTGAGTCGTTTCTCAGTTACACAACAGAAAGTTCTCAAGAGATATTTCGAAAGTAGTTGTTCCCGGTAATTGAAGATGCTTGTGTCTGCACTTCTTATGTCCGTTGGGATAAACTCTTGCCTCTGTGTATTGCTCTTCATACTTTACTCTGTCCTGAGGAAGCAGCCACACAACTATGAAGTCTTTTTACCGCGCCGGCTCGCTGCAGGGACCTCTAAAAGAAGGCGTAACAAAGTTGCTAGGTATATCCCTTCTGTTCGTTGGATTTGGAAATCTTGGAAGCCATCTGAGAAAGAACTCATGGCATCATCTGGCTTGGACGGTGTTGTGTTTATGAGAATGATTACTTTCAGGTTACTCTTTTTTGTTTGTTTGATTAGTATTCAAGAAACCACCACATGTACGTTTCAACATGTGGCTTTGTTTTATAAACATTCTCATGGTCTCTCGTTTTTCTGCAGTTTGAAAGTGTTCTTGTTTGCTGGTATCATTGGGACTTTTGTTATCTTGCCTGTGAACGTCTTCGGAGATCAACTTATACAGATTGACTATGCTGACTGGTCAGCAAATTCTTTGGATCTATTTTCTGTTGCAAACCTCAAAACCCGCTCACCATGGTAACCTCAAACTTTATAGAACTGTTTGGCTTGGATGAAATTGTTTAATGCAGAAACCGTGTCTCACTTGACAAGAACTATTTGCACAAAGCAATAAGAATTCCCTAAAACACTCATTAGGTTTCCTGAAATTAGTGCTGTTTTTGGTTTCTTGCAGGCTATGGGTTCACTTTGGAGCTATATATCTTGTGACTGCATTTGTCTGCTGTCTTCTTTACTTCGTAAGGGATTGTCTTCCGGTTACTGAAATTAACTTTATTGAAATGGTTACCAAAGTTTTTGTGATGGCTCTTTTTAGAAGTAACTCGAGTATATTTGTCACTAGTATCGTCTTTCTTTGACAGGAGTTCAGATATATTGGCTTGAAAAGGATTGAGCATTTCCATTCATCTAAACCTCAGCCACAACAGTTCACCATATTGGTTCGTAATATCCCTTCTTCAGAGGGAAGCACTGTGAGCGACACTGTTGATAGGTTCTTTAGAGAAAATCATTTATCCACCTACCTGTCTCATGTGGTTATTCATCGAACAAGTAAGCTTCGAAGTATCGTTGTAAGTCCCGAAACACCTAATCTGCCTTCCATTAGGTAGTATATCTTTGTATCTACATGCTATCGTGGCCTATTACAACTTTATCTCTTGGTTACGCTTCTTTTCAACTCTGGCTCTTGCAGGATAAAGCCAAGAAGTTATATAAACAAGCTAAACATAAGAAGCCAGATTCTCGTCGGGTTAAAAAGTCGCCAATGAGATTCTTCAGTCGCAAGGACACTCCCGAGGATCACTATGAGAAAGTGTTACAGGAAATGGAACACAACATACGATTGGGGCAAGCTGAAGTTTCAACACCTGGAAAAGTATGCCTCATAATAATGGTTGCATAAAATGATTACATAGGATCAGTAAAAGAAAAATGGTTACAAGGGACTTGCGTACTAGATTCTCCTGCTCATGATTTGTATATACCTCTCATCGTGTAGGAAGTTCGAGCTGCTTTTGTATCATTCAAGTCTCGATACGGTGCTGCAATGGCACTCCACATGCCACAATCAATCAACCCCACTTACTGGCTCACAGAACCAGCACCAGAACCTCATGACGTCCACTGGCCTTTCTTCTCTGCATCATTTATGCAGAAATGGCTTTCTAAGATTGTGATTGTGTTCGCTTGTCTCCTCCTTACTGCCTTGTTTCTTATTCCAGTCGTACTTGTCCAAGGCCTCACCAACTTGTCTGCACTAGAATACTTCTTCCCGTTCTTGACATTGATTCTATCAATGTACGTTAAGATTTTTCATTCCCATTAAATTCAACAATTAATATACTCTCATTCTGCTAATGGTTAGTTAATCTCTCTGTTGTAGGAAAATTGTAAGTCAAATAATAACTGGGTACCTTCCAAGTCTTATACTTCAGGCGTCTCTGAAAGTCGTACCTCCCATCATGGAGTTTCTCTCTTCTATCCAAGGCCACATATGCCATAGCGACATACAAAAGAGTGCTTGCAACAAAGTGATCTGGTTCACAATATGGAATGTGTTTTTCGCAACTGTTTTCTCTGGTTCAGCCTTCTACAAGCTTTCTGTAATTCTTGATCCAAAGCTAATTCTGGTTAAGTTGGCTGTGGGTGTTCCGGCTCAGGTAAAATAAAACTTCCTCCATTTTATAGGGGTACACAGTGGTCACGACTTCATTTTCACCGGGTGGTTTACATCATTTGTGTTGCAGGCTTCATTTTTCATCGCCTATGTCGTGACTACAGGATGGACAGATACTCTAGTCGAACTCTTCCGTGTAGTTCCCTTCATGGTCAGTTACGTAAAAAGATCACTCGAACCAACAGAAGAAGATAAAGAACTGGAAATCCCGCCAATGCGGTACCATAGAGACACCCCAAGAGTTCTCTTCTTCGGGCTTCTTGGGATTACCTACTTCTTCTTAGCTCCATTGATTCTTCCTTTCATCCTTCTCTACTTTGTCCTTGCGTACATCATTTACCGAAACCAGGTATGTATGACACACATCTTATTCTCCCTTTTATATTTTTAATTCCACTAGACTAAGCACTCCATTGCGTTTTTTTCTGGATGCAGTTCATAAACGTCTACGAACCAAAGTATGAAACAGGAGGGATGTTTTGGCCAATGGTACACTATACCATGATATTCTCTCTTGTACTCATGCAGGGAATCGCAATTGGTCTATTTGCTCTCAAGAAGATGGAACTAGCCACATACTTGCTTGTCCCTCTTCCCGTTTTCACTCTTCTCTTCAACGAGTTCTGTCGTAAACGCTTCATGCCTATATTCACCGCTTATCCCGCTGAGGTACAAAGAAGAACTCTCCTCAGGTGAATTACAATAATGTATTTGGAATTAACTTTCTCGTGTGTTTTGTGGCTCTTTAGGTGTTGACAAAGAGAGATAGGGAAGATCAAAACGATCCAAGAATGGATGAGTTTTACAATAACTTGGTCAGTGCTTACCAAGATCCTGCTCTGCGCCCACTTCGATTTTCAGGAAGCAGAAATGATAGCCTCACTAGTCCTCTTCTATCGTCGAGTGAGGTTTGATTTCTCTTCTATACAACTTTTATTTGTACACACATGTGCATATATACTCCATTTGTACCTCAAAGCACTAGAGATTTGTATTGAAACTGGTATCAATTTATTTGTATAGATTCATTTGTAAACCTTTACAGAACCAATCATGACAATTTGTAGTTTATATTATAAACGAGTTGTTTATTCTCGTGTTCAGCTTTGATGAAAAGGGGGTAATCAACATGTTTAGTGTATTGACTAATAACAGTACTAACGTTACACTTTGTTATCTAAACCTAGTAGTCAAGATTTTAACCAGAAATAATTATGTTTTCACTTTGTGATTAAGCAATCATTACTCGTATCTTAACCATGTCTCTCGTCGACACGACATAATTCGGTTAGGTTATGACTAAAACTAAAACAAGAGTGTTAATACCATCTTTGTCAAACGTGTGGACGGGGGATTTACTCAAAAATTAAAGTTAATTTATCGTATCGGAGAAATTCAAAATGTATAAATATAAAAAAAATATGGTTGCAAAGAGAATGTGTTTTTTCATAGGAACAGGTATCCCAGAGATTATCTGATTTATGTAATGTTACACCATCGTTATCGGCTCTTGTCCAAATCAAATATTGGTAAATGGAATGACGGGTCATCTGATATTATTATATATCGGTTAGAGTGATTGGACCTTGATCTTTGAAGAGATTTAATATTTAATAGTAAAAAATTTCTTTATTAGAAAATATATCAATTTAAGTTTTCGAAATTATTTTGTCCTGAACCAGGCCAGAGGAGGCGTTTAACAGTGGATTTATGATATCTAAAGAAAAAACGAAAGGATATACGAGAAAAATACAGTTGTGATTTGAAATGGAGTAATAGTATGTGAGTGAAAAATATATATATAATGGATTAATTATATAGTTTAGGGTCCACGTTAATTATATTTCCCTGTCGACATCACAACATTCCAACATAACTATATTTTATTTGACAAAAGCTTTTTAGATAGTAGCGTTCAGATAACAAAGAGAACAAAAATTTACAACAAGAAATCATCGGATTAACGACTTTAATCACCAAGTAGTTTTATTTTATTTCTTTGCTAACCACCATATATACAAAAGAGAGGCAAAAAACTACTACAATATAAAATTATTAATTAGGGCTAGCTATTTTGGATTAAAAGCGGAGCAAATTTAGCCCAAAACAATGGGTTATAGGGGAAACTTTTAGCTTTGACCAAAATCTCTTTGGTCCCAGTAATCTTTTAGTGTTCCATTTCATAAAGAAAACTCTTTGAATCTAACCATTTCTCATAATATATATACTAAAAATGTCATGTCATCCCTCTAAAAGCTATTGATTCTCTCTCAATTTCTCTTTAAGCATTACTTGGTAATAATGTGGATACCAACAAAAATTTGGATATCCTTCGAAAATCATGAGCTTTTGGATTAGTACCTAATATCGATGTTGATAGGAAATTTTAAGACCACTATTCGTCGTTAGATCATTCACGATATACAACAATTATTCAAAGAGATAAAATTTCGTGGGACCTATAATTGTGGGAACCATCGGTGTGGGTTTTGGTCACCATCAAAATGAAAGAAGCCAAAGGTTCTTTAATTATTTTGCTTTCATGTAATACTAGTATTGCATAGTTGCCAAAATAAAACTATGAATAGTAAACATCATGAATCTAACTTTGATAATATTCCAATTTGGTTTGCTTGCTTAATATTGGTCGCATCATTTTTGTTACTAGGATTTGTTTTGTGTTATTTAGCTGTAATTTTGTAGGGACCTCGAAAAACATGTACAATTTTTTCTTTTTCGAAAAAATATAGGGTATATTGGTGAAAGAGTCCAAAGTGTCTATTATTAATGAAGTACGAAGAGAACAGTACCAAGAATAAATAATTAAATAGAATGGTCCCCATAACTCGATTTTAATGAGTGTATTGGTCAATTTCTGTAAGAAAAAAAACATGTGTGCAATTTGATGTTTACGAAACTATAGCCTTATCTAATCATTTATGCCATTGAAAAACCATATCAATGTCTAAAACCATCGGTAATTAATATTTCTTGTTTGTTGTTTTCTAAAAACAATATTGAGCGTATTTATGACAGCATAAATAGCATCATCATTTCTTTAATTTTTGTATATGGGGCAGGGCAGAAAGAAATATAACAGAGGAGGGACTTTGACCTTTCCCTGAGCAAAAACTCATACAAACCCCTTTCTGCCTCTCTGATAATAAACCACACTCTTCTTCTTACCTTTCTCTTCTCTCTCTCTCTCTCTCCTGCTTTTCCTCAAAGGTCTTTCTCTCTCTCTCTCTCTCTCTCTTTCTTCTTCTTTTCTGCTCATCAATGGAAGAAAAAACTAAGAGTCATCACACTATCAAACACACTCCTAGTTCCAAATCAAGAACACCTCTTCTCCACAAGCCTCCTCCTTTTCACCATGTTCACACCAATCCTCCTCCATACCATTCTTCTGCCCAGCAAAATCTCAACCTTGTCTCCTCCAATCTCCATTCTAGCTACTCCTACTACTACTATTACTACTGCTTCTACTCTCAATGTCACAACGGTCATCCTCCTCTTCTCCCTTTTCCTCCTACTCCTCCTTTACTTCCTCTTCCAACTCCTTCACCTAACCAAAGATTCTTCAACTCAGTGGCTAAACCTCTCCTTCTTTCTCCAGGTGAGCAAATCATTTTTTTTTCTTGTTCTTGCATGTTTTTGGTTCGTCGGGATTCTTGTTTTCTTGTTTCTTTATTTTTATTGGACGAGGTTTTCAATGCTATCTCTTTCCTCTTTGTTGTTCTTGGTGTGATTTCCCACGCACTCTGCTGTGTGAATGTCTATATAGACCTCCTCTCTGACTGTATACTGTCGCTTTTTCTTTAATGTTCTTTAATGCGTTTGTGTCTGAAACTTTGTCCAGAAAGAAACACTCTGTCTGCTTAAATACTCTATTGGTACTGATTTAGTTGCATCTTTTGTGTCTTAACTGAGGACAAAACATTATAACTCTTTTTTGACTTTGACTCACCCATTTTGCTCTTCTTCGTCATTTATCTGTGTTAACAGTTGTGGAGAGAAAGCAGCAGCAACATCAGAAAACGTTAGTTTCTGAACATAAAGCTAACAGTAGAAACATCAAAGTGAGTGGGTCCACAGGAACAGAAGCAGAAACAGTATTAGTGGTTGCTAAAAGACCTGACTCTGGTGGTCAAGAAGGCTCTTTCATTTATCTTCTCGCCAACCATTTTCTTGTCAAGTTTGATCCTTCACAGAGGATTTACCATTACAACGTTGAGATCTCTCCACACCCTTCAAAGGAAATTGCGCGGATGATCAAACAGAAGCTCGTGGAGACCAATGGGAATAGCTTCTCCGGTGCTGTTCCAGCTTTTGATGGTAGGAAAAACATTTATAGCCCTTTGGAGTTTCAGGAAGATAGGCTTGAGTTTTTTGTTAATCTCCCTATTCCATCCTGCAATACGTTGATGAAATGCGGTGACTTGCGAGAGAAGCAACCTCAGAAGACGATTGATAAACTGTTTAGGGTTAACATGAGGCTTGTGTCAAAGTTTGATGGAAAGGAACAGAGGAAGGAAGGTGAAAATTGGGCTCCTCTGCCTCAAGAATACATTCATGCTCTTGATGTTATCTTGAGGGAGAATCCAATGGAGAAATGTACATCGATCGGAAGATCTTTTTACTCGAGTTCTATGGGTGGATCCAAAGAGATTGGAGGAGGAGCTGTTGGACTCAGAGGTTTTTTCCAGAGTCTTAGACAGACCCAGCAAGGTTTAGCCCTTAATATGGATCTCTCAATCACAGCGTTCCATGAAAGCATTGGGGTTATAGCTTATTTGCAGAAGCGGCTCGACTTTCTCAAGGACCTTTCTAGGAACAAAGGTAGAGAACTGAGTTTTGAGGAAAGGAGAGAAGTGGAGAAAGCACTTACGAACATAAGAGTCTTTGTTTGCCACAGAGAAACTGTTCAAAGGTATCGTGTTTACGGGTTAACAGAGGAGACTACTGAGAATCTATGGTTTCCGGATAGAGATGGGAAGCATTTAAGGCTTATGAGTTACTTCAAAGATCATTATAGTTATGAGATTCAGTTCAAGAATTTGCCATGTCTGCAGATCAGTAGGACAAGACCTTGTTACCTTCCTATGGAACTATGCATGATCTGTGAAGGTCAAAAGTTTCTTGGGAAGCTTTCGGATGATCAGGCTGCAAAGATTATGAAAATGGGCTGCCAAAGACCAAATGAAAGGAAAGCTATTATTGATAAGGTTATGTCAGGACCGGTCGGTCCATCAAGGTAACTCAATTGCTCTGAGTTTCTAGTGATTCTTTGTGTCTTTTACATCAATAAAGTTTAATCTTTTTGCTTCTTCGGTTTGACAGCGGAAACCAGACGAGAGAGTTTAACTTTGATGTCTCGAGAGAAATGACATTGCTGAAAGGAAGAATACTCCAGCCTCCAAAGCTTAAACTTGACCGGCCAAGGAACCTTCTAGACAGTAGAGCTTTTAAAGGAACTCGAATCGAGAGATGGGCTTTGATGAGTATCGGAGGCAGCACAGATCAGAAATCTACCATTCCCAAGTTCATAAACGAGCTCACTCAGAAATGTGAGCATTTGGGAGTCTTCCTAAGCAAGAACACAATAAGCAGCACCTTCTTTGAACCATCACACATACTCAACAACATTTCTCTTCTTGAGTCAAAACTGAAGGAGATCCAAAGAGCGGCATCAAACAATCTCCAGCTGATTGTTTGTGTAATGGAGAGAAAACATAAAGGGTACGGAGACCTAAAGCGGATAGCAGAGACAAGAATTGGCGTTGTGACGCAATGCTGCCTATACCCTAACATCACTAAGCTCAACTCTCAGTTTGTTTCAAACTTAGCTCTCAAGATAAACGCCAAGATCGGTGGATCCATGACCGAGCTGTACAATTCTATCCCTTCTCACATCCCGAGATTGTTTAGGCTTGATGAGCCAGTAATCTTCATGGGAGCTGATGTAACGCATCCTCATCCGTTCGATGATTGTAGCCCTTCCGTAGCGGCTGTGGTCGGGAGCATAAACTGGCCAGAAGCTAACCGATATGTCTCAAGAATGCGGTCTCAGACTCACAGGCAAGAGATCATTGAAGAACTTGACTTGATGGTCAAGGAACTTCTTGAAGATTTTTACAAAGCGGTAAAGAAGCTTCCCAATCGGATCATATTCTTCAGAGACGGTGTGAGCGAGACTCAGTTCAAGAAAATCCTTCAAGAAGAGCTTCAATCCATCAAAGCCGCTTGCTCTAAATTCCAAGGTTACAGTCCGAGAATCACGTTTGCCGTGGTTCAGAAAAGACACCACACGAGGTTGTTCCGGTGTGATCCTGACAATGATCAGAACATCCCTCCTGGGACAGTGGTTGATACAGTAATAACTCATGCGAAAGAGTTTGATTTCTATCTCTGTAGCCATTTGGGAGTGAAGGGTACGAGTAGGCCAACGCATTATCACATCCTATGGGACGAAAACGAGTTTACTTCAGACGAGTTACAGAGACTTGTGTTTAACTTGTGCCACACTTTCGTGAGGTGCACGAAACCTATTTCGATAGTACCACCGGCTTATTACGCCCACCTTGCAGCGTACAGAGGAAGGCTATACATCGAGAGATCATCTGAAACTAGTGGAGGATCCATGAATCCATCTTGTGTCTCTCGAGTAGGTCCTCCCAAGACGATTCCATTACCTAAATTAAGTGATAATGTCAAGAATCTCATGTTTTACTGTTGAGTTTATTAAAATAGAGGGTCTTGATTCACTCGTCTTTTTAAGTTCTTTAACTTGAGTTCCATATCACATTTTATTATCATTACCAATACGCAGCAACAGCCAATTATTGAACTTGAAAAGGCCCAAACAGTGAGTTCTCCTTTTTTATACGCAACTCTTCCTAAAATGAGAAAAAGAAATGTTTAAAGTTCTTTTTGTTGTTTTGTCTTTTTTTGTTTGGATGCATGAAGCTGATCATTTAAGTATCTACGACCACAACCACATAACCTTGTAAATTGTCAGCTTTTGTTTTTTTGGAACATTTCAATAATACAGAAAGAGGGGAACACTTCATCAACACCAAAACTCCAACTATAGTAATTGAATTTCAATCACATTCTATATCACATCAAGACTAAAACTTCAACCAAACACTCGAAAACTAAAAGAATGGTAATTTGTAGGGACTCAAAAAGTTTTGCCTTTTTTTCATTTAAGTTCAATTTGTCATGATTTGAGAGAAATAACTATGTTTGGGGTTAAAATTGAAAATGCCAAAAATTAAATGCTCTGAAATAAATAGAGCTTTGGGAGTTTGGAAAGGTGAAAGTCCCAAAACAAGAGAAAGGACAAAAGAGAGAAAAGGGTAAAGAAATGAATAGTTTGCAAGTTGGGAGAAAGTGCAGTTAATGAATGGACAGAGAGGTTGCAGCATAAGAAGCCATAACAAAAATACTTACTGTTATTAATAATTAATTTTACTACACGATAACGACGACACAGGGGACGAAAGAGAGAATAAGTGATTTTAAAAACAATGAAAAGAAAATAAAAGAAGGGGAGAACAAAAATGAGAATTTGGAGTCTGACTTTGTTGCGAGTTGTCACAAAATATGAAAAGGGAAAAGAAAATAATATGAGCATGTACGTCTTCTTGGGTTTTCTTTTCATCTTTTCTAGTTCTCGGGAACTTAAATTCTTCAGACAAGTGAGAGACTAGTACCAAACTGTCTCAATTCTCTCTCTCTCTCTATATTTATTTATTTATATTGAAAGTTTTACCCATAGCTATACGTGCAATCGTGTACAACTGAGTGGTACTGGCGTTGTTTCCCGGGCTATAATTACACATTCAAATTAGTTACTTAAGTTACGTACAATATTTTTCAAGTTAAGTTAACAAATTCATATTTTACCAAACTGTAACACATCTGGAATAAACTGTCTATGTGTTGACACAGTGTTGTCAAATCTCTCTTCTTGACTCTGCAGGTTAGTTAACAAAATAAAAAATTGTTTCGCCATGTTAACCACTCTGAAATGAATTTGAACTGTTAAAACTGAAGCTATTATTATAGCTGGAGAAGTATACGACAGCTTTCAGCTAGAGATGACCGACCCCTTAACGATACGAATATACGATTTATATAATTATATTATATATCCACTTCATAAATAAATAATACCAAAAAGTTGGAAAGTATTTTGGAGTAAAAAACATAGTAACAGAATCATTGCATGTCCTATGTCATAAATATCCTATCAAACTACATGATCCAGTCCCATCATGGCGACTTTACTCTATGATCCAGCAGAGTAGTTCACATTTGACATTACTGTTTCCTATTCCCTGGTACTAGATTTTATCCATGCAGCCTATTATTCGTTCCAGACTGATGTCCCAACAGACTGGGTAGTGTCCGCAGGTAGTCATTTTATGAAAAAAAAAATAATCTGCTGTGTTGAGTGAGCCCAAAACGTTCTAAGGAAGTTAATATTGTTAGTGTAGTATGGGCCCAATGGGCTGTAAGTTATACAAAGTTAATATATGCGTCTCCAATTGTATTTATTTTCTCGTGTCTTTTTTATTTTATTGGTCCTTAAACTTTCTCATCACTAGAAGTCTAGAACATTGATCTACACCCAAAATCTGCGTTTTTACAATGAACAAGAGTTGAAAATTAAAAAAACAAACACTAAAAAGTGATTAGAAAGCAAACAAATCAAAACTATCTAAAAACCTTATTAGTATGTTCTCGGTTTAGTTCAATAGTAAACGAACTTCTTGGATAAGAAATGAACATTGTGTATTTGATTATTGACAAAACTAGACCAGACCAGGAATGAAGATGGGCTGTCAATTTGACAATCGCATAATGTAAAGAAAACGCAGAAAGCCCACAAAAAGAAATGCTCAACTAAATCTCCTTTCCATGTACATCAATTCTTAATCAAATTTACTTCTGATGCACAAAATGCACCTATTGTCCTTTCCACTGCTTTCGATCCCCTAGTGTTCTAATCTAAACTAAAGACATTCTTGTAGAAGAGACAAATCTTGGGACACAGTTTCCATAATGGGCTGAGTTTCGCAACCAGAAGCTTCCAAAGCTTCCACAGCTTCCATACTATAAGAGCGGCAGCTAAAATAGAAGACAGCACTCATCATTGAATCAATAAGCACCACAAATGAATACATGACCACAAGAAGTGGACCTTCCCATACCCTCGAGGACCCATCTCCATAACTCAGAATCTTGACTCTATGCTCAAACAATCCTTCCACAAACGTCAATCCTATCGTGGATCCAAGAAATATCAACAGCCCCACCTGAGTCTGCCCTTTGATGAGATCATTCGCTCTGACCAACGCTCGTGGACCCGAAACATCTTCAAGAATGGAGATGACGATGGTCGTGTTGCAGATGATGATGACGTTAGCAAACACCACGGAGAACCCCAAACCAACAAAGATGGCTCCGTAGGCATTGAAGTCAGGAGAGAAGCCAAGAACGAAGAAGGAGCTACAGACGGCGACAAGGAAGACGCAGAAGGAAGTGAGGCAAACGACAATGACAGCACAAACCCACAAGTAAGTGAAGACGAGACGCTTCCATAGTCTCTGCATGATCACCAAGAACTTGCCTATCACAACTCTCCTCCTAGAGTAAGTGCAATCCACAGAGTAAACAACAGCCGCTCTGGACAAAAGCAAGAAGGTGACAAAGAGAGGGAAACACGTGGCGGAAGAGACAGCTGTCTCTGAGAATTTCAGACAAGAGTTTCTAACAAAAGGCAACAAAGGCAAGCCGCTTGATTTGGCGACCAAGAGAAGCCTCACAGTGAGCGAATTAACAACTGACTGATCAACTAAGAGGTTCGGTAAGAGAATCGCGGAGACAGGACAGATCAAAAGAGCTGCGATCAACATGAAAGCGACTAGATTGTACCGGAGAATCCTAACGGTTTCCCTCAGAATCTCAAGCGCATTCATCGAGTGGAACTCATGATCATCACAGGTCGGTGATGATGATGATGATGACTCCATCTCCAATTTCTCGAAATTGGATNTCCAAAGCTTCCACAGCTTCCATACTATAAGAGCGGCAGCTAAAATAGAAGACAGCACTCATCATTGAATCAATAAGCACCACAAATGAATACATGACCACAAGAAGTGGACCTTCCCATACCCTCGAGGACCCATCTCCATAACTCAGAATCTTGACTCTATGCTCAAACAATCCTTCCACAAACGTCAATCCTATCGTGGATCCAAGAAATATCAACAGCCCCACCTGAGTCTGCCCTTTGATGAGATCATTCGCTCTGACCAACGCTCGTGGACCCGAAACATCTTCAAGAATGGAGATGACGATGGTCGTGTTGCAGATGATGATGACGTTAGCAAACACCACGGAGAACCCCAAACCAACAAAGATGGCTCCGTAGGCATTGAAGTCAGGAGAGAAGCCAAGAACGAAGAAGGAGCTACAGACGGCGACAAGGAAGACGCAGAAGGAAGTGAGGCAAACGACAATGACAGCACAAACCCACAAGTAAGTGAAGACGAGACGCTTCCATAGTCTCTGCATGATCACCAAGAACTTGCCTATCACAACTCTCCTCCTAGAGTAAGTGCAATCCACAGAGTAAACAACAGCCGCTCTGGACAAAAGCAAGAAGGTGACAAAGAGAGGGAAACACGTGGCGGAAGAGACAGCTGTCTCTGAGAATTTCAGACAAGAGTTTCTAACAAAAGGCAACAAAGGCAAGCCGCTTGATTTGGCGACCAAGAGAAGCCTCACAGTGAGCGAATTAACAACTGACTGATCAACTAAGAGGTTCGGTAAGAGAATCGCGGAGACAGGACAGATCAAAAGAGCTGCGATCAACATGAAAGCGACTAGATTGTACCGGAGAATCCTAACGGTTTCCCTCAGAATCTCAAGCGCATTCATCGAGTGGAACTCATGATCATCACAGGTCGGTGATGATGATGATGATGACTCCATCTCCAATTTCTCGAAATTGGATGCAAAGTGAAGATCTTTTCCAAAAAAAATATGGGAAGAATTGAAGTCTCAGAGAAGAAGACAAGAAACAAAGAATTCAACGCATTTGCAAAAGTGAACAGTGTCCCGCTTGTGAATGATACACACAATAAGCGTGTTGTTACGAATCCGGGTTCAGGTCTGGGTTTGAGTCCGGGTCCTTAGGCATTTGTTCTCTTGTTTTCGTCGAAACTAGCATTTTCGGAGAAGTATCAAGCATTTGTGTAAGTATGAGATTCTATAAGCGTGTTGTTGCTTACAACGCTTGTTTAACATCCAACCGCAGATGGTGCAGTAGACAAAAAGAGCCCGTAGACAGACGCTTGGGAGGAATAGGTTGCGGTACACGTTACTACGTTAGGATGTATTCTTACTCAAAAAGTACATTTTCTTTTTAATTAGTTTCTAGTCTCAATTTCTTTTTATGAGTTAATTCTTGTAGTCACAATCTTTATAAAAATTATAGGCTAAAATGTATGGAGATAACAAATCTGAATTGTGCAACTTTGACATTTTTTTTTCAGAAAAAACAAAGATTTTTCCTAACAAAACAAGCAAAGAGTTCTGGTCAATCCTAAAAGATCATGTTCAAACTGCTCTCATTACTTTAAAAAATTAAAAATCATAAGAATTCACAAAAGTCTTCCTTTTTTTTTGTTTTTTCACACTGAAGCTTCTCTTAAGAGCTCGTCGCAGACACTGTCAGAGCCCCATAAATCATTTGTCTGAGAATGTTGACTTTCTTGATCGATCCATTTATATGTGACCAGCATATATCAAAGAATGCCTCAACGATTCTCAACCCTTAAAAGCCAAAACTCGAGTGACTATTGTTATTCTTTCTCATCTTGATTTATAGATGTTTCTAGAAGGAACTTGATCACTGTCTTCTCCACCAGATGCATCGTAGCCATCACTTGTAGACCTTGACAATGGCATCATCATCATCATGGACTGTTGTTGTTGTTGTCCTCTCTGTTGACCCATTAGACCAACTGCTGAAGAAAACCCATTGAGCTGCGCTGAATCCTCTGCTTCAGACGATACTCTAAATGGGTGAATGTCGTGCGAGTCTAAGCTGCTCTCTGGTGAAGATGTCACCATAACACCACCTGACCCTGACATTGCTCGGCTTGTCTGGAACGCGCTTCTTGCTTCTAGCTGAAGAGGAGCTAGCCCTGAGCTAGTTGATGTCTCCATAGCTGCTCTTGTCTGAACATTCATTAGCGGTTCTAGAGGCAATTCAGCTGGTAACCGTATGCGCTTAGATTGCCTTCGCTGCTTCCCGTTACTGTTAACAGCTTCAAATTTTGCTGGGAACATTCTACGGCCGCTGCTTCCGAAGCTGCTGCTCGCTTCTAACCCAACAAACGGATTTTCCCGTCTTGCAACAGGCTGGATAATTTTGGATTTCTTCCTTGCTTCTGCTGCTGCCTTTGAGACTTCTTCGGCATTGAGACGCGCTAGAGTCCATGGACTGATCTTCACAGGTTGGGACTTCTTCTTGACGCGTTCCTCAACCACCGTCTTCTTGCCATACGAACTTACAGACGCATTCTCCGGAGGAACCACATCAAACTGCAGACATAAACACACACAAATTAGAACAAATTGTACAAAACAAGGTACCCAAAAATTAGTGAATCAGGAGATGAATAAACAAGATACCTGATCTTCAAGAAACAAACGTGGTGGGGTGCACCAAGCTCCACGATGAAATGTATTGAAGGAGCTTGCACTGCTTAGTCCAGTGAATGAGCTGATCATTGACATTTGAGGGCTTTGTTGGCCTCCACCAGCTTCTAGCTCTTGCTCTTGTTCCCTAAGTGCAACTATATAGTCGTATGTACTGATTCCCTGTTAGGGAAATTCATTTAGTTAAATCGGATAACCGAAAGAGTAGGAAGTAATTGAGGTATTGGAAACAACCTTTTTAATGAGAAGAATGTGAAAGAAGAAAAGCTGAGCAAGCGGTAGCGTTGCCAACATTGCTAATAGAGTGCAAACTGCCTGCAAGAGAAAAAAATTCTTCACATCTTGCATTCAGGAGTGATTAGGGGGAGATCAATTATATAAGAAGAAAACGTACAACGACTATAACAAATGGAACTAGCGAGAAGCTGCTTCCCAACTTCAAGGCAATGTCCGCGTTAAATTGGTTCCTTCGGAGTAGACATAATATCAGCACAAAAATCCCAGTTGACCATTGCATAATGAGCTGCAAGATCAAGCGCCAAAGGGAACAAACAAAGTTTCTTCCGATTAATTATACGCTTAACTTGAAATTGACGAATATAACAACCAACTCTTCGTTTCATCAACCAAAGGAACACATCACGGCAAAGATCAACGCAGCCTTACCAAAAAAATAGCTGACACCATAAGGCTGAAGAACTTTCGGTAATTCCGCTTGCCAATACAGTTGTTTAGCCACTACACACACAAGCCCACAAGCAAAAGAAGATAAGAAATTTAAAGCAGAATGAAGGGTAAGAAAACACAGGAAATTTTCAGGCAAATCCTTTCAGTACCCTGCAGTGATGATCAAAACGGTCCACGCATTTGTCACAAACTCTGCAATGCTTGCTGTATTTGAAGACCTGGAAAAGGAAATATATATCCCGAATTATTAGTCAGAGCATTCGTGAAGAAATAACAATACAACAAGTTTGTGGTTTCAAAAGTTTTTCGCACCTCAACTTCACACAGACTACAATAAAACATCCCATCCTCACTCATCTGCTGCTCAGAAGATTCATCTCCTCCATTGCAACAGCCACAAAGCAATGCACAAGGAGAGCAAAGCAAACCCAGGAGAGACGATCTTTGTGATGACTTCAATTTCTTATTAGTTCCATTTTCTGGATCCTGTCCACATGTGCCGTCAAGAGACTTAGTACCACCTGTAGTTGATCTGCAGCCATCTTTCGTATCCTTTGATTGAGGAAATTTCCCGTTTTCAGGAATTTTCAGGTACTTCTTTGACCGGAAAACTCCACGGTCTGCTGGATCTGACGCCGCGCACCATATATACAGTCCAACCACACATGTAATCTGGAAAGGAAATGTCACTGACTTCAAGTAAATATCTACGAGAATACCAACCCGTTAAGATAAAGAGAACGTAAACTACAATGTTTGCATAAGAGTTGAAGATAAGATGGATGTTATGATACCCATTGTATGCAAATAATTCAACCCAAAAGTAGAAGGCTTTAGCTTTAATAAACAGACTCAACGCGGGGACATACTTTATTGACAGACTTAAAATTAGCTCAGAATCAAGTTAAAAAGAGGAAATAACATATCCATAGATGTGAGATCGAAGTTTCAACCATAGACCTAAAATTAGCTCAGAATCAAGAAGAATCTAGAGCTAACTTGACCAGTTTTATGAATAAGGTGAGGCTTCTAAGCTCTTGATGGGACCAGATCAGGATCCAACTAGAGGGAATGTAAAATCCGATTTCCCTAATTAGCTATAAGTAAACAAGTTTCACAAGGCATGTTAGATAGTAGAACAAATGGTGTATATACTTCAGAAAAAAGATAAACCTTTTTCCGGAAATAGAAAGACAACAGAATAGAGACAACACATAAGAGACCAACAAGTACACAATTTTGATCTCTACTGCCTTCCATGATAATTGATCCATGAACAGAGAAAGAAAATCCGAAAGCAGATTTGATTTCAGAGAGCAAAGTAAACAAATGTTAGCTTACCAGAGGAGTGTAAATGCCCATCGCAATGTACTGATGAATCTTGTTTCCAACAAAAGGAGCAAAGAAGACGTAGAAAGCAAACCCTAGAGCCAAGAACACAGCAACAGCCACCACCTACCCAGAAAGTGAAAAGAAAAAGTCTCAAACTTTCACCTCAAAATCAAAACCCTCCACGGAAACTCCACTTAGAGTAGAGAATTAGGAGTACCTGAAGAGGATGGTAAGGAAGTTGCCATCCATGCTTCCTCATTGTCGTCTAGAATGCTGCAAAATCCAGATGTAGATCGAAGAGACTCAAGTCAAATAATCAGAAAAACTTTCCCTTTTTCCACTCATCTTCTCCCAAAATCTTCTTTTTTTCACGGACTCTCTCTCTCTCTCTCTCTAATGTAACGAAGGACTCAGAACAAAGGGAAGAAGAGTAGAGAGGAAGACATTTGACCACAGGGTGAAAAGTAAATAACAAAAAAATCAAATACAAACAAAAAGCAATAAAGTAAGACTCTTTGTGTGTGGTTTCTCTGATTCTCTATGTGCCTTCTGTGCAAAGCTATGAGCTTTGGTGCAGAGATCTATAGAACCCACCATAGATGAGAGAGAGAGAGAGAAGAGGGAAAAAAAGTTATAATTAAAAGCAGTTACCTTTTCTCCAAGGCCAAATCATGTGTCACAGTCCAGTTGCTGGCAAATCCAGTAACACTTGTTTTCTTTCTCCTTTTGTTTAATTTGCAATCACTCTCTCTCTCTCTCTCACTTCCCTCTGTTTTTTTCTCTTTATTTTACTTTTTCACCCACTGATTTTATTACCTTTATGTTTTTTACCCCAGTACTTATCTTTCTCCTTTTGTAGTGATCAAATGAGCATAGAATTGTGATTAGGTAGCCTTAACGTTTGACATAAACATGTCCCTCTTCAATCTAAATTTATTACAAATGTGTCTGTGTATTTAATTATCCAACGTCGCATTTAATGTTTGTACCCAAAATATTTAGTGTTCTTAAATGTTTTGTCTTTCAAACTGGTAACTACTCTGTACACTTTACAGTGACTATGTTACAAGAATCAAGCCGATTTGGTTAAAGAGAATTTTCAACTCCATATAAGTAACACTACAAAGAAAGATTAGAATTAATCATATAAACGGAGGAATATTAATTTTAAGTAGCTCCCTGTAGTCCATATTCGAGGCCCGAGAAAATGGAGAGCGACTGAACATAGCAACCAAGAAAGCGACGGTCGGGTGAAGATAAATTAATTTTCCCCCATACAAGTGTTAGGATTGCTATTTTATTTTAAGTTTATTGGTTTTTTTTTTTGTTTAAATTTTTGAAAGTTTTGGCAGCTGGTATGTCTCTTCTTATGGTCCTTCTCTTGTCAGAAAAACAATGGAACTTTTTCTGTAAAAAAAGAGTGTTTCTCTTTTTTAATTGGTTTGCGTTTTAGTTACCTTTTTCTTGCTACTTCTCTTAAAAAGGGTCATTTGGATCGAAAGCCAATGTCTTACATGTCTATTATGTCTATATAAAAACTAATATACGTCGACTTTGCA
Source organism: Sisymbrium irio (assembly GCA_000411075.1). NCBI lineage: Eukaryota > Viridiplantae > Streptophyta > Magnoliopsida > Brassicales > Brassicaceae > Sisymbrium > Sisymbrium irio. The sequence continues at coordinate 71,082 of KE155455.1, forward strand.
TGCAGTTACCAAAATTTATGGTTTTTCTTAGGAATGTAAATAACAAGGTTTTTTTCTTAGGAAAGTGGACTTGTTTTATTTTATTCAGAAATTCGTATACACATGTTTCGAACGGGTTTCTGACACATCCCAAGAAATAACCGCCGAGGACATTACGAGATTCGTATTTTTAAATATAAATATATATACAGTTTTTAAAAATTTAAAATATTAAAAAATATATATTTGTGTAGTGGTATATAATATAATTTAATGTGAAAGCTGATATTTATTTGAATATATTAAACTAGTTTAAAATAGTATTTTAGAAAACTTAAGATCATTAAAAAGGGACAAAAGGTGTGTGGGTGAAGGAGTAAATGTGACGCATTAAATTCTAAGGACGTCTTTATGTATGTCGTTTTCCTTCTTCATATTCTTTTTTCTTTCTTGGTAGAAGGGATCGCAATTTAATAGTTCATCGAAAAAAGAAGAAACAAGATGAGGTAGACAAGCATTCTTATAAAAATCCTAAATAACGTTATTAATCGAGTATAATACTACAAATAGTTTTGAATTGCAGTAAACTAAAACAAGCTACTCCCGCCGAATACGGATTATCGTTCTTATCGAGATATCCGGTCGCAACCAATATTGAAACGAGAGTTTTGTTTTTATATACTTTTCTTTTGTCAGTTCTCTAATATGGAGTAAAATGCGAAAATTCTCAAATTACTACAAACTATAGACTTTTTGGGTCAAGTTTAGTAAAGTGTTAGTAAATGATTTGGGAGTTTTATATACCACTGAACGATTCATCCAACCTAAATGGCAATTTTACCCCAAGCAGTCAGTCATTTACTCATAACCATTATACATAACTATTTAAGAAAAATATAGTATTTTTTTATTTATATATATAATCTATATTCAATGCGTTCACTATTGTGAGATAAACAATTCAGTTATATATAACACTTAGGAATGGTGTTAGATAAAGTGTTTCAATCTATTGGTACTTATCAGCGTTTACATTTATCTCTATGAACATCAAACATTTTGACACTTATCCAATCGAATAACCACGGCCATGAAGCATTACGCCATATACCAGTAGATGGAATCAAAACTTTAACGTCGATATTATTTTAGAAAAGTCATAGAAATTTTCAATTCATCACAACTGCGTTGTCCTAACTTCTTAAGTTTTTAGTCTATATTTTTGAAACTCATAATTCAACATGTCTACTAATTTTTTTTATTTAAGTAGCAACTTTAGTATTAATCTACCATTCGTTAACAATCTATATACAGTATTTTTAAAATGATGTTATCGGCTAGAAACATGTCTTAAGATGAGAAAGGGGTACTTAAATGCAGAATTTGGGATTTGTTAAATAGTATAAAACAAAAGTCAATTCGTAGACGTAAGAAATAACAGTCAATCCCGTGGTAGCAAGGCCGCTATAAACAAAAAGGTAGGACGATATTAGCAGCTTTTTGGCAGGACAAATTAAAATATTAAATTGATAATGAAATGTATAAATTTGTTTGAATGTTGAAGGAAGGATAAAGGTTATACATACGTGATCTAACCAACGAATATTACAAAATGGTAGATGGGGACATACAAAGCGAGAGAGGGACTTGTTCTCATTTGCTTGGGTCTTTTCTTTTAGCCACGTGCACTGTGTCTATCTACCCATACCCGTGACTCAATATTTTTGACTCAATGTCAATGCCCCCCCTTCTTATTTCTATCTATTTAACTATTTATAGGTTATTCGATCTATTGACAAAAAAAAAAAAAAATAATAATCAAAGTTTCATTCATATTAAAATAGATTTACAATACTAAAAGTTAATGGAATATCGAATATGCACTGTACTTAAGACACTTAAATCATAAATTGTGAGACTGTGGAAGTAAAGTAATAGCAATGATAAGAGGTGGGGGCAATTACTACTTGATGGGTTATGATTTATGAAGAAATTAATTTCATGTGTTTGATACTATATGTTTCTTTTTCTTGTTCTTGGTTGTTTTACTAGTATTGACTAATTAGCGTGCTGCAAAATGGAAAAAAAAAATGATTATTAATGCATTTTTTCCCGAAACTTTCATTGTATGTACTACGTTAGTATGTTGAGCCGCATCATGATATCCATTCATATAGTCAAATATGCATATGCCTCCTCACGTTCATACTTTGATCTAGCTTTTATCAATGCTTATTCTATTCTGGGCCTACTGGCCCATTAAACCCCATGAAGAAGACATAACTTGATCAAAAAAATCAACTTTGAAACCAGCAACAGACACTTGGAAGAGCAAGTCTGTTCAAATCCACCCAAACAAGAGGGTTTCTGTCTGGCAACACTCAAACGAACACTATCGTAGCCCACTCATGGTGGGGCCAAAGCTAACTTAGATTGAATAAAAGACTCTCGGTTAACGAGAGGGTTCGGCCGTTTCTCTGTGGTTTCGTTTAAGTAAAGACTTTTGAGAGGTAGAAACTTTTGTAACTGTAAAGAAGAGCGATTTGCTCGTTAGAGATCGTCGGTTACATTGTTTGTGGAGAGAAATACATAAATTGATACATAGTTGTTTTTATCAGTAGACTATGTATGTAGCAAATGGTTAAAGGCATAATCTATCCACTCATTACTTATGCATAACCTCATGATGAGAGCCATTTGAGTTTTAAGGTCGCATTGTCATAATTTTCTTACCAAACGCCAGCCACAAAACTTGCTTTTCTAAACACTTTACTTTTATTTTGCAGAAAACTAGTAAATTCATTCTTCCGGATTTGCCACTAGTAATTTTAATCAACTAACTCAACCTCCCTTAACATACTAAGCTGATCAACCATCACCTTGCAGGTCATTTGAACAGTCAGCGACGAGTTACTAAAAGAGTGCATTTAACGAGAGAGATCAGAAATTCAGAAGCCTTGATCAAAATGAATTTTCGATATATAAACACTTGTCCCTTATCCCTTAGGATCAAAGAACTATCACATCACACATGTAGTAACATAGTGTAGGTTTAGAACTGTTAACAGTAACTTCTCACAACCAAAACCAAATAGTGTAAGAAAGATAAGGTGTCTTGCATTAAAATACATATTGTGCTTAAATTAATACGAAGAAAAAGAAGACCAATTTGTTTTATATAACATTTGACTCTGTCAAACTGATGATATAACCTCTGTACAAAGTGGAGCAGAGGAGAATGGTTACTTTTTTTATTATTACTTGGGACCAACTTCCTTCAAGGCACACATCTGCTCCTCTCCCATTGCAGACATGACAGAGACGACTATATCTTTGCCCTCTTCAAATCCAGTCTTAAGCTGCATTCACACCACATAACAAAACAATCAGAAGTGACCCGAACCAAAATATTACATGAACAGTTGATTTGTGTATTCCATGGAAAGTAACCTGTGTGAGTAGAGATTCATCTGTTGGGAGCTTGAGATCATCCTTAGTGCTACCATTGTCAGTAAGAAGGCTGACCTGTAACGTAATCATCAAGAGAGAAAAATCCTCTTTAACTTAAGCATGTGGGCAAAAGCAAAAACAAACGCTAGACTAATGAAGAATGAGATCTTACAAAGCCATCTTCAGAGATATCGATCAACTGATAGTCAGTACGGTTCACATGTGGAACCTACAAGAAAAAAGGAAAGATCAATTTGCGAGTCAGATTACAGACTTTATAATATGTTCAGATCAACTCCGAATATCACACAATACACACATCACAGTTGTGGGAAGAAGGAACAATATCTTCGAGCTTCTTAGAAGTGAAGATATCAATGGCAACAAAGTGACATTTGGCGTGACCGTGCTTTCCTGTCTTGGATGTTGAAACCTCAACCACCTATAAAAATCAATAAAGAATGTTTCAACGTTTTATAAGCAATTCAACGAACAAGAACTATCTCATCCGACACAAACTACAAAAACACAAAACCTATAAGACACAACACAAACTTCAAACAGATATCTCTCTCTGTCCTAAACACCAAAACACTATCACACCATGAAAATCTAAACAGTAAACGCATCCATATACGAAAACTAATAAGCAGGAGGAGACAAAAGAAAAAAACAAAAGCATAACGATCAGGAGATACAGTGCAGCACTGCCATATACAAGATAGTATCTCAACATGAATCAAGAACGGAGAAAAGCAAAGAGAAAGCAGTAGAAGAAGACCTTGCAGGGACGGCCCTTGATGACGATGTAACCACCCTTACGGATGTTACCAGCTTGCTGAGGATAGGTCTTGGAAGCTCCGGCGTCGCTTGACTCGAAGTGATGCTCCTCGTCCGACATGTTTCACCCCAAGAGACGAATGAGAGCAACACACAAATTGGTAGAAAAGTTTTGGCAGAGTCAGCGAGTTGTTGTGTTTTTTTTATAGAGCCTCAACAAAGAGAGAGGGAGAGACGTGTTGTTGCGTAGTCCAGCTTTTCCTTTTCATCCGTTGGATCGACACTTCTTTTAAAAATCTACCGTACAGATTTATCGAAATATCGCGTGCAGCTAACGCGGCCCTACACGTGCGGGTCTGTTGATAATCTTCCTCACTTTTTCAGAAAACATTTAACAACAAATCGTAGATATTACGCAGATTAGTTAATTTGAGATTCTAATAGATATGATCATGAAATATAGTTAAAGATAATGGAAAAAAAAAATTAATGAAGTCGAAAAATAATTTAATATCATACTACTAGATTTTTAGTACATGTTATTTTTCTATTTTATTTTTGAATATTTGATTTTATAGATATTAAAATTATTAATATATATGTTTTATTCATTAATAATATTATATTATATTATCTTTAAGAAATATTTTTAATATGTACTTCTTTTATTAAATAATGTAAATCTGTAAATTTTTAAAAGGCAAGATATATTATATATTTAATAATTTCAATATGTTATGAGACTGAATGATATTTTTTAGTTGATTTTTATTTTTATTTTTATTTAAAGTATTTTTTAGAAGTTATAATTTCAGATGTATAGATAATTTTATTTTTAAGTATATGATGAAATTATATGATATATTCTATTAGTGTTGATATTTATTTTTGAATATTTTTATAATTAAATTATATTTTATATAGATATATATTTAAGAAATTTAAAATATGATAATCCTTCTATCAAATTTAACATACTCATTTTTAATTATTTTTATAATTAAAGTGAGTTAATTAGTATTTTAACATGTTTTTTAATTATAAAAAATCAACATATTCACTATGTGAATAATATAAATATCAAATTTCACATGTACAATATCTATTTTGCTGATAATCATATTCTTCAATTTTTGGAAAACTTTTTAAAAGAAAGATCGTAAATGTTATGCAGATTACGCTAATGTGAGATTCTCTAGATGCGATTACTTGATATAATTTTTTTTTTTGTATATTGTTTTCTGTCGCATGAAATAGAGTTGAAGATAATGGAAAAAAATATAATAAAGTCGAAAGGATAATTTAACAGCGCACTAGATTTGTATCCGTGTGTCGATACAAGTTATTTTTCTATTTTATTTTTACATATTTGATTTTATAAATATGAAAACTATTAATATTATTTTTATATTCATTAATAATATAATAAATTATATTATATCTTTAAGAAATATTTTTTTAATATGTACTTCTTTTTTAAATAATGTATATCTGTAAATTTTAAAAAGGGTAAGATATATTATATATTTGATAGTTTAAATATGTTATGAGAGAAAATGATATTTTTAGTTGATTTTTGTTTTTATACTTATTTAAAGTATTTTTTTAGAAGTTATAATTTGAGATGTAATAATGGTTTTATTTTTAAGTATTAATGAAATTATATGATATATTCTATTTGTTTTTATATTTATTTTTAATATTTTTATAATTAAATTTTTATATATATCTATATATATATTTAGGAAAGTTAAAATATGATAATCCGTCTACCAAACTTAACATTTTATTTCACCAAAAAAAAATTAACATTTTATTACTTATTTTGGTTTTATAATTAAAATGAGTTAACTGGTGTTTTAACATATTTTTTAATTGTCTACTATTTTAATAAACAAACTATAAAAATCTATATATTTATAAAAACATCAATATGTTTCACTATGTAAATAATATAGATATCAAATTAAAAATACAAAAAAAAATTTATGTCACTTATAATATATATTTACCAAATATATTTTTATGTTATTTTCTTTTTATATTTATCAAAGTTTGATTCTATAGTCTATAAAAATAATTAATTTATTATATTATTTAGTTATATTTATCATTACTTTAATATCTAATATATATTGTTTTATTATTTTTAATTTGTTTTTAATTAATTAAATAAATGAGATCTATTATTTTAATTGTTTAGATATACATTTAATTGATAAATTTGTATTTATGGTAATTAATTTTGACATAATCATATGTGATTAAGTGTATGAATCTTATTATTTTCTACATCTATATTAAGTCTAAATTATCTTTAATAAACTTAAATATTTTGATAGTATTCTTTTTGTAAATTACACATTTGTTTTAAAGATATTTTTTCTTGTATAGATATACTTAAAAGCACTAAGTATACAGACAAAGATACTTACGATACAAGACACAAGTCAAAGCAACTTCCACATACCACAAAATCTACTTGCCAAGCTTAACGTGCGACCAAGACACACACACAGACACAGTCAAATCAAAATAGCTAGAGAGTAAAGGGATTCACGCTTTGATTAGCCTGAGATTCAAGAAGCTAAAACTACTTCAAAACCTGTGAATGAATACTTCGGGAGGTCCTTCCCTGCAAAAGACAAGGAGGTGTATCGATACAAGTGTTTCTTGATGTACTGTTGTGATAAACAAGTAAAGAGCAGCAAGAAGTGTGGGACTCACTTCTCTTTCGTTTCTTGGTAAGTGTTACTTGATGCAACAGCTAAGAGTTCTCCAGTGTGGTTAAATGCCAAAGACGCGACGCTGTTTGAGTACCTTGGCAACTTTTGAAAAGAAAATACAGAAAAATTATATAAGAAAAGAGTCAAGAACAGTTATGTAGAGAACAAGTCGTGTTTTAGCGCTTGATACCTCAAAGAGTCTTCTTCTGCTTTTAGCATTCCATGAGATAACGTAACCTTCATTGTCACCAGTCACAAATGTCCCTGACCCACTGTGGCAAAAATAATGAGTGAACAAGTAAAACCCATTAGATGGTGAATGAGGAAAACCTACCCTGGACTGAATTCAATGGCATTTATGCATGCACCATTGAGTCTTCCTTTCATCGACTTGGGATGGCATCGGAAAGTGTATCTGCCGTGAATCAATGAGAAAAAGACAAACATTTAGTAGTGGACTAGCCAGCTTGAGATAAAAGGAAAAAACATTTGAAAGAAACATTTTAACTTTCATAAAGGTTAATCATGGATTACTTCATCTCACTAGAGCAAGATGTATTGGGGAAATCTAAAGCTACTTGTCCGTCAACTGAGCCAACTGCATATCCTGCTGAAGAGCAACTTTGAACATCTCAGAACTCAAACCAAACATGACCCCTAGTCTATGTAAACTATGGCCACAAAAAGCATCACAGATTCTTGTAATTGTATGTTTTACCTGTGGAAAAAGGAACAGAGGTGACGCATCTGATTGGCACCTCCACTTGTGATTCATAAGATTGAAAAGGTTGATCCAAGTTACGCAGATCATATATATGCATTGATGCTTCAACGCAAACTACTAAGTTGTTTCCAGACACAGTGATGCATCTCACTGGTGCACCAACATCAGTCGAAAGCAGAAGACTTTCTCCTCGTCGTGTATCCCAGAATTTGATCTTGTCATCCAAGCCAGTAGAGATCACTTCACCTGAGCCGCATCACACCACTTGAAATTTCAGTGATTGTGATTGCATATATAGCAACGAAGAATTCTTCTAATAGAATCATAGACTGCGGTTCTCGTACTTCAACCAGTCTACATAAAGTTACCAAAGTCTCTGATTCCAAACACAAAACCTAGAAACACATCTGAAACTAAGAAATGTGAAAGTATCTATAGAATGGACCAAAGATTCTATTTTCACTTAGTAAGGCGCCAAAGTCTAACAAAATCTTATAACCTTCTGATCAAACTGACAAAAACTAAGCACTTGGAAGCAGCTGACTTCTTGTAAGACGACAGTTACCAAATCACGCTAGTCAACATTACTCACTACTTGATAGATATCCTTGAAGCGTAGCAAGTGAGGTTGCAAGTTGTTTTAGTTATTGGGGATGAGTAAAAAAAAAAGCTGACCTTTTTCATAAGAGTAGACAACAGAAGTTGCAATGTCGTCATGTCTTCCAATTGTATCAGCTGTTCCACCGTTTAAATCGTACCTGACAAACCACATTTGTTAACCACTTGGAATAAGGTAACAAGTAAGTAATAAAGATTCCATCTTTGAAACAAATACCAAACTCCAATGTATGAAAAAAGTGCAAACCTTTGGATGAATCCATCGGAACCAGAGCTATACGAAGTTGATTCGTTCTCGAAACAGCAATCGAGAAGAGCAGCCCGAGAGTACAATTCTAAGATTAGCGAAGAGCTCTCTACATTGTACAATCTCAGATACTGCACAAAAACCAACAACAACAAACAGAAACCGTGTTAATCTACATAAGATTAAATACGGTGTCGTTTTGAGATCTGAGAAACGAAGAGAAGAGAAGAGACTCACGGAATCCCAAGACGTAATTAGGAGATTGTTTGACTCGGGGGAGAACCTCAGCCTCGAAATCGAATCCTCGATTGGGTTTTCGAACTCAAGTCGAGCACCACTCATGTCTCCACAAATTGGGAGCAGAGCGTCAATGTAGAAGAGAAGAAGAAAATCCCCAAAATTGGAACACCTGAAGAAATTCAAAACACGAGTCCCGCTCCCTAGAGAGATAATGGGTTAATAGGCTTATGGGCCGATTTTTATCAGTCCGTTATGGTTATTTTTTTTTGTGTGTTTTATTTTTCCCCAAAAAAAAGAACAGAAACGTACGTGAAGAAACGGATCTGTTTGATCTGACGACTGAAACCCTAAAGGCGCCAAAACCTATTTCAGATTACATTCGTCGGAATATTCTCCCCTATCCTTCCTCTGTCGCTATTATCTCTCTTCTTCTTCTTCTTCCATCGAAATTGTTCTTTTTCTCTTCTTGGTGAGTTTTTTTTTTGTGTCCCTTCTTCTTCACGGCATTGATCAAGGAATCCGGAATAGTTCTAGGGTTTGAAGTTGGTTTGATTTTTTTTTTTGAATCTAGACAATGCCGAAGCTTGATCTTATCAGGGAGAATCTATTCCTTGGAGATCTGCGCAGCTGCTGAAATTCTCAAGAACGGTAGCTCCGAGATTTCGCATGTCCTAACAGTTTTGCATTGCCCTTCGTTATCTACCTTTGAGGAATGGCGCAACGTGAAACTTGACTCGAAAGAAACCAAGGAAGTGTACGTAGGTGATGAAGAGTCGTTACAAGGCAGAGAGTTTGGGACGGAGAGCGCGTTGCCTTCAGGTAGCCTTCTGTACTCGCTCGAGCATACTGGTAAAGATCTCAAGACAACAAGAATGGGTGTGTTTGCTCATGATAAAGAATGGGAGAATCTTCTTGATTATTTCGATCTTTGCTCGGATTTCATCGATCGTGGCCGCAGAGAAAAAGGTGTTTTAGTTCATTGCTTCGCAGGACAATCTCGGAATGCTTCTATTGTCGTTGCGTATCTGATGAAGACCGAGAAGCTGTCCCGGGAAGATTCTTTGGCTTCATTGAAACAAAGCTCTCATGATGTTAGTCCCAACCCTGGTTTCTTAAAACAGTTAGATTTGTTTGAGAGGATGAACTTCATAGTGGACCGTTCCAGCTCTATTTACAAGCACTTTCGTTTAAAAGCTTTGGGTTATTTATATGGCAAAGATAAGAAATTTGATAGATTGAAGCTGAGGGCTGATCCGGGAACATCCAATAGGAGTAGTAGTAGTTCGTACCAGTGCAAAAAATGCAGAAGAGTTGTTTTGTTTCAGGAGCAAGTCATAGAGCATACTCCAGGCGAGGCTGATTCAGAGTTCGATGACATGTTTAAAAACATGATAGGAGAGGTTCACAACAAGAATCCTGGTGGGGAGACCAAGTGTACTTCTGTATTCGTTGAGCCTCTCAGTTGGATGATCGCTGTGGAAGATGGTGATGTGTCGGAAGGGAAGTTAGTGTGTCCTGAGTGTAAAGCTAGGCTTGGAAGCTTTGACTGGTCAGGAAGTTACTGTAGCTGTGGAAGCAAGATGGTTCCGGCGTTTCAGCTTCAGATAAGCCGCGTCGATGTCGTGAAGGTTGACGTGAGTAAGAAGACGAAGAAGAAACATGACAAGAAAAAAGCCTAAGTTTTGATACTTTTATGCTGATCCGAAAGAAAGAGCTGCTGTAGTTTTAATTTCTTTTTACAGTTTAATGAGAAACCTATAAATATAATATATTTTGATTGACACCAAGATTGGCTTCTTGCTTATGAATCCGACAACACAATTTTTTGCCAAGAATATAGTTAAAACTTTGAAGAGAGAAATTGCATATATATACAATGGGGAGTGTTAAGAAACTTTCTTTGTTCCCTCCAGACTAAAAAAAGCTCCAAGAACAGCAACACGAGAACAGACAAACAAGACACTGCTCAAGATAACTCTAATAAGACCGTGCGCCTTGATTTATTATTACTCTGGAACATAAAAATCAAACCTGACATCCACAGAACCATCAAGCGTATCTTTGTACTCGACGTTAGTTATGGATCCAGCCTCGTCCACGTCTTGGTACTCTGCTTTCACCCTCCTAACAGGCACCGTAACCGAGTAAATGGTCCCGAGGTCACCGTCGGTGGAGACATTCAGCTGAACTTTTTCCTCCGATTCAATCTCAACGAAATCCGACAGGGCGTGAACAATGTTGTTGACGATTTTCCTCTTAGCTTCATCGCTAACCGCGCACCTGTCCGAGAAGAGGATCATCTTGAGCCGCTGCTTTGCGATTCTTGCGTTGGAGCTTCTTCTGGAAGCGTGCGAGGGGAAGATAATCTTCCACGCTATGTTTAACCGGTCAAAGAAACTCATGTTGATAGCGTTCAAGAGAAAACTCTCAACCTCTTGCTCAGCTGGACTCGGTGATAGTTCATAGTCTCCAGTATTGTCCCTTGCAAAGAGCTTTGTTTTACCACGTGTGTTTTCGCGGCTGATGGTTACTCCAGGACATTTATTGGTTTCCGAACTGTTTCCACCACTGCTTACGAAGCCAGTGAAGTCAACCTACAAGTATTATACATCCATCAGACATGTAATGTCAGAGTAGATGTCAGTTATCCTAGTACATACATAGGTAAAGAAACTGTACAATCAAAGCTTAATTGCAAAAGCATAAACAAACTAGTCACAGGCCATAGAGCAGAGCAATATCAGCAAACACATCTAACAAGTTAAGCTTCACAGCTGTTGGAAATTTCCAGCGATGTGAACAAGCAATTCTAAGAGCTAAAGATCTTCCTGACCTAGACAAGTAAAGTCGACGTCTTTAACCTTAATTCTACTGAAACGATACTCGGAATCTGGAAATTTTGTAGCCAATTTCTTAATTCCCAGATCCCAAAATGTTTTGAAGAGTAAATTTCGAATTCAGAGAGAGTAAAAGGAGAGAAGAAAGCGGAACCTTGGAAGAAGGTAATGAGAGACATTTAGGATGCTGATGATAAGGAGATACTAAGCTCGCGGAGATCCTCAGATTCCCAGATATCGCCATTTTTCCGAGAGAGAGAAGAAGTTCGATGAGTTCTTCGCCTGAGAGAAGCGAATCTTTTCGGTCGTCTCCTCTCTCTATCTCAGTTAAAGCCAGTAAAAGGCTATCAGACAGCATAATTAAACGCCGTCGTTTTCTCATTCTCCAAATCGAACGACGCCGTTTCCTTGCTATGTAAAACGCAGTCGTTTTTATCGCAAATGAAACGCGGTCGTAGTTGAGAAGCCGAAACACGAGGTTTAAACTAGCGTCGCCGGCGAGAACCCGAGGCTTCTTCGGACCGACCCATCATATATCTTTGGAATCAAGTACAAATCTTCGATAAAGTCGACGCATTTGAAGGAGAATACCTAAAGGGGAACGAGAAAAATCTCAAATTTTTTGAAATTGCTGTGAATGGGTAGATGGAGAGCAGTAGCTGCTCTTCTCCTTCGTAATCAACTTTCTAAGCCTTCTTCTTCTCCATGTGTTTGGAAACACAAGGCGATTGGTTTCCATCGAAGCCAAGCTTCTCGCTTGCTTGATTTCCGTTGCTTTTCAGCGTTCCCTTCTCCGATTTCGATTTACAACACTGACTCTGATTCTGGGTCGGGTGATGTTTATCAAAACTACGAATTTGGAACTCAGGAAGAGGAAGACAGAGGCAAAATCCCTGTCAAAGCCTACTTTCTAAGTACTAGGTATGTGTTTTGGTGCAATTGAATTCTGGAGAGAGACTCTGAGTCCCATAATGTCACAGCTTTTGTTGGGTTTTTCTGTCATTCTCAGTGTTTCAAGTTTTAACCTTTTGGAATGTTTACTGCCAGATATAATGATTAGTTGTGTTGTGTTTTCTTTATGATTTTGGGCTCTCAGATTTATGGTTTTGGCAGTATTGATTTGAAGGGGATGCAAGCTGACAACTTATGCAATGTTGTTCCTCCTACCTCCCGGTCTACGAATTCTATTGCCCTCAAATTCTCTGATTCTTCTTCTGGTCCTGTAAGATTATCCTTGACAGTTCTTACTCAAGTTTGGTATTCATTTTATGCAATGTTGTTTGAATGTGGTTGATCCTGAAAAAGAAACTACTGTTTTTAAGTTTCAGCTAATCTTTATAATATCTCTTTCTTCACTTTACTGATACGGATACGAATATCATGGCTTTGATTAATTTATGTTCGTTTAAAAAACCCACAAAAGGAAGTCAATTTTGATGTTGTGTTCTCACTTCATTACAGACGCTGGACGAGAGGGAGAGTGTAAGCAGCTGCCGGTTCATGGTTGTCTTTCAATACGGTTCGGCTGTTCTGTTCAACGTTGATGACAATGACGTTGAGTCTTATCTCGACATGGTTCGTAGACATGCTTCTGGGTTGCTTACAGAAATGAGAAAAGATGGTCAGTGTCCTGTAAACCATTCCGTTGATTCTCACTACTTGGAAAACCATACATTTACTTCAGTAAGTATCAAATTTTGCAATGAAAAAACCTTTTCTGGTTCTTTGTTTCGTTAGATTATGCTGTTAAGGAGAAGCCTTTGTTGACTGAGGAAATGCGAGGTGGCCCTGACTACATTGTTCTCAAAACGTTGGATACTGATAGCATCCGTATAATTGGGAGTGTGCTCGGACAAAGTATTGCATTGGATTACTTTGTTTCTCAGGTAAATTGTTCCTTCTTAATGGCCTTAACCGATACAAGTATGCATCTGTTTAGAGTGAGAGATAAGTATGGAGAGATTGTAAGAAACTGTTCAAGTTTGGAAGATTTCTGATTTTTTCAGGTTGATAAATTGGTGGAAGAGTTCGCTGGTATAAACCGTGCAATGGAGAAAACCGGAACTTTCACAATGCACAGGAAAAAGCTCTTCCAACTCGTAGGGAAGGCTAATTCTAATTTAGCTGACGTGATTCTCAGAGTTGGATTGTTTGACAGGTATTCTGTTTGTGTTAGAAACATTTTCATATTCTTATATTGTTTTCTTTGAACTCTATATATGCTTTCACTCGTATACAAAATCCAAGTTCTTGAATTTTGACTTGGAAGTATGCTCAAACTTGAACATTCTCCTGGAAACAATAGGTGTACATAGATAAGACTCATATGTGCTGTTGTGTTTTCTTAGATCCGAGATTGCTTGGAGAGAGGCTAGATATGCTCAGATATACGAATACCTAAGAGAGGAGTACGAGGTCACTCAGAGATTCGGGAATTTAGACTTTAAGCTAAAGTTTGTAGAGGTATAATCATTACATTACTCGGTCGGTTTTGTTATTGATAAACAGTAGTTATGTTTTTGGTTTTTTCATGTGATTCTTTGTTTTTATCTGCAGCACAACATTCATTTCCTCCAAGAGGTGATGCAGAACCGACGATCAGATCTTTTAGAATGGTGCATTATCTTCTTACTGACCCTTGAAAACGCTTTATCTATTTACGAGATTGTCCGAGAATCCACAGGAGTTTCACTTTGATGCTACAAATCATTGTAGAGTACTCAAACTCTGTGAACATCAGAAATAATTTTTTTATTATTCTCATAGTAATTCAATTGTTTTGCTTCTCGGTTTACACCTGTAATAAACCCAACTTGGCTAGCTAGCTTGGCGCTGCTTATGTCAATTACGGTTTTAGAAATTAAGATCAAATACAAATGTTACGATTCATTCTTTTGGTAATATTCTCATAGTAATTCAATCCAGCCTCCTAAGCAAGTACTCAATTTGGACTTCCTTTGTGAGGGGCATGATTCTTTCTCCATAGAGTTTTGCAACTAAGCTAGGGTTGATTTTGTAGGAAGGATCAGCTCCAGTCTCTGGATCATTGATTGTTATGTCTTGACCGAAAATTCTGGCTTTGGCCTCAACTCTTTTCTTGATTACTTCTTCAACTGTTTCATACGTCAGAAGTCGCAACAGGTGTGCCCGGTCCTAGAAAGACTCAGCGAGTTAATAACAAAAGAACATACACGTAATTAATAAAAGAGAGTGCAGCAGCATGATAGTACTTGTTCCCGAATGGCCGGTTCATAGGTTGCTGGATTTTCACGAAATTTGGCCTCAGCAACGAATTTACCATAGTGAATTCTCTTTGAAAGTATCTGCAAAGAGCACCAAATTAAAATATCTCAGTTTCCAATCTCATATTGAGCCCGTTTGTAATAATGCATGCCTAGTTTCTTGCCTGTAAACACATTGTGTCACAGAGAGCAGCTGAACCACAATTACCATCGTCCCCTGGCTTCACCAGTCTGGGAAGAAGGTGTCTGAAATACATGTTCCAAACCTTCTTGTTGATATTTATCGAATCGGCACAATGATGCAGAACCTGGTTTAGTCACAAGACAGAAGGGAAAAAGTTGGTTTAATTTAACAGTTCATCATCCTTCTACGGAGTATGTCTAGTTACATAACTATGAT
Source organism: Sisymbrium irio (assembly GCA_000411075.1). Lineage (NCBI taxonomy): Eukaryota > Viridiplantae > Streptophyta > Magnoliopsida > Brassicales > Brassicaceae > Sisymbrium > Sisymbrium irio. Next base: position 86,325 of record KE155455.1, read on the forward strand.
CTACATTCAACACTATCAACTAAATTTGTAAATTGTTATGAAAAAATGCAAAACCTATACACTTCACCTGTGGGTACTGAATCGGGGGAAGGATTGGCTCCGGCAAGGATTGAGGGAAAAAAGGATGCTCATCAGGACTCTTGTACCTGTCCACCTAATTTTAAGCAATTAAATCAGTAACAAAGAGAAAATTCCCGAAACTAGAAATCAGTAACTCTAAAGCATGGTTTATATTTTCGACCTTTGCGTGGAGCTGCTCAGTTTCTCTGACCATAAACTCGACCAAAGATCCTTGAAACCCTTCCATAACGAAGGCATCTTCGTCATACGTATCAGCGTTGTAGCGATACTGAGCTCGCTCAAGAAGATTAAAGATAATGCTGTCCTCTTGACGAATCAAAGAGTGTCTTATGCTGTCAAGTGTCAAGCTCTCACTCTCATCCACCCGTAAACCCCTCGAGTATCTGAAACAAATCAATACCAGAGAATTTAATTAACTTCAGCTAAAATGAATCAAAGGAATATAATATCATTTAACCACATAACATTCTACGAAAACGACAGACAGAGATTTGCAATAACAAGATCCCTAGGCTGTTGGATCAATGCGAGTATTGTATAGAAAAAGAAAAATGTGCCAATTTTCTATAGATTGAAAAAGAAATTGATAGTTAAATTAAAATCCTGCACCATCGTAACATATCTTTAAAACACATCAATCAATCTGCCGACACGTTACAAGTACTCAAACTTTGTTTTACCGTACAGCTTAGGACAGGACCATGTCTGCACTCTGCAGCAACACACTGACAACACCAGACGAGCAGAGCAGAGCACAGCAAGGCAAAGCAAACTAAAAGGCAGAGCCTTTTTATTATATTCTCGTGTAAAAACAAGAGTTACGACAGCTCTTTAACTTAATGATCGGAAAAAGACAGACATATGGCGTGCAGGCACGAAGGCTGTTTCTCGTACTTAACCAAATGAGAAACACATTACCGGATCGGCGAAGCAGCAGAGAGTCGAAAGGAGAGAGACCCAGCTAGTCCAAATCTCGATCTAACAGGTAGATACGAGAGGACGAGGGGTGGAGAAGAATTCGAAAGACTGAGGCTTGGCGAATTGTAAAAAGTGGGTTTGAGTAGTGTAGCAGCCTCCATCGAAAAGTGATTAAAAACCTTTTGTTGTGGCGTTAACTCTGATGGGTATCACAATATAAAAAGAAGTGCGACAACAAATTTCAAGAAATGGGGGAAAGTTGAGAAAATAGGGAAAGGAGAAAGAAAAGGACAGAGGAGAGATTCGGCGAGTGGAGATGTTTAAACCAAAAATAAAAACAAAATGAATTATTCTCCAATCCGTTACAAATATTGTCCGGACAAGGATGGGGGAATCACGTGTTTAATGTTTCTTCGGTTTTAATTTTCTTTCTCACAATACGTGTTTCTACCATTTTTGTTACCTATCAATTTCATTTGGAAGAAAATTAACAAAAAAAGGATGTGTTATATGCTTATATATGCCAATTTATAGTTGTGGTTCGAGCTTCTTGTCACCTATTGGCTTGGGTCTAGCTTGTATGTCTTCGAGTGGCGTGTAGAATTTTAGGCTGTAATGATAATCATTTTGAGTTCTTTTATCGATCATTCATAATGAATGTGTTGATTTTCATACAGCTTTGATATTTTTTATCGTACGCGGTTTTTTAAAGTATGTTTTAATATTTTTTTATCGAGGTTGGATATGACTTTTTCACTCCAAAGGTATTTGATTGTCTCTTAACATGATTTTAAAAGTTACTTGTTCGTGATTTTTAATACTCATAGAGTCATAGTAATATGAGAGGAAAAAAAAACTCAATAATGCAAATATCATCAAAACTAATTTATCTATGAAATAATTTATTTCATTGTTTGAAACCAAAACACGTATTTTTTGTGGGAAAACATTTCCAGCGCTATGACATTTTAACGTTGCTAAAGTTTTGATATTGTCACAGTTGGTAATTCCTTCGATAAACTTGTTTGAATTATATATGGTCAAAGTAGATATTGTAGATTGACATTTCTTAATGAATTTGTAATATATGACATCCCGAAAAAATGAATTTGTTTTATGTTAATTGTTTTATCATTGTTATTTATATATAATTTTTGCTCGAAGGGTCAGAATAAATTCCACAAAAGCCACTTCATGTATTATAAGCTAAAATAGTGAAGAGTTGTCGTACGAATTTACTAAATAAAGTGTTTTAAATTTTTAATCAATCCAATTAAAATGGTCATCTCAAATTCCAAAAATTAATCCACCTGTTGTTTACTTTCATGTGGTTGCCATTTAAAAGTCTTGATTTATAAGAGTTTTGACATAACACCAAGCTAGATACTTCGGGTACAACTAACATAATAAATAAACTATACCATGTGCGATAAACAAACCGTTGGGATGTGATTAATATGGAGAATCATGATTGTGTGTAGTCTATATTAGTAGAAACTACTGAATATGTATTCTATATTAGTAGAATTTACTGAATATGTAGTATATATCACGAGTGCTTTTTAACACACACCAGGAAAAAAAAAATACTATTAGTGCTTTCAACTTTGAATTGACGATAGAGAAAGTAACTCTGCTCGAAACAAATACTGACACCATCATTTTTAAAAAAACTATTAAAGCAAATCAGAGCCATCGAAAGAATTGATCATATATCAGCATCGGTAGTTTCTCAATAAGTTTCTCACCAATTAAAGAAAATAAAAAATAAAATAAAAAAGGAAAAAGCAAGAGAGAAAGAAGTTATAGTTTCTCAAATCAGAATTTTTCAGAAACTCTCTAGAAACTAAGAAAACACTTGTCTAACTATGATTGACACAAAACTATTTAAACGTTTTTGATTTAATTAAATCATGCATTTATGTTAAAATATTAGTTTTTTTATTTTTCCAGAAACTTTAAGAGTTTCTCAGCGATGAGAATGCTCTCAGCTCTTTCAAAGATTCCGCCTCCCAGGACTTGATTATGTACTTGTGGTTTACAAGAAGAAGCACTTTTAAATTCTATCTCCTTACTTTACCTTTCCTCCACTTCTAGATCTAAGCCTATCTTCTTTTAATCATATTAAATCAATTATTTGTTCGTTTTAAGGGATAATTTTACTCTTAAAAAGTTTGTACTTGTGATTATTTTACACACAGCCAGAAAAATAAAATTCATACGGTTTGTAACGTGTTAATAATGCATAAACACGTTACCGTTAATGTGAGTGTGTATATCAACAGAAGAAATAATTATTTATTACTAGGATAATACATGCGTTATTGCGCATGATTAATTATTATTTTTAAATTATATTTTTAATTTTATGTTTTAAATTATAT
>KE155455.1:90244-139183 GCA_000411075.1 Sisymbrium irio
TTGATGAGTATATTGTCGTAAAATTTTATTATCGAGAAAATGGTGTTTAATTACTTCTCCTTTGATATATAATATCACTTAAACTTCATTTTTTACTTATTTAAACCACATATATGACATTAATTTTCATAAAATTAATACATATTTTATAATTTCGTTTTTATTTAGTTTACAAATAAAAAGTAAAAAACACTGATTTTAAAGATTATTAATAATTAACAATTTTTATGGTTAATTTAAATTTTCCAGAATAGATAGTATTTGATTTTAACCAAATAAATATGAAATATTTAGATATTTAGTAGATATTCATATTTTATTTTAAAAAAAATAGTTTAATAGTGTTTGATAATAGGAATTGTAGATAAAAATAAATGAAAAACAAAAAATGCTGAGAAGAAAGGAGAAGCTGACACCTCAGTAAAATATTCCTTAAATACTTCTTTTTTAATATATAGTAGATGTATTTTTTATCTTTGTTAGGCACCACCGGTTTGTACAACTGGTACGTGGGTGGGTTAAAATAATTATAAACATTCCAAGTTGACTTACACCGGTCGATAAATTAAAAAGAATACATAGCAAATATAACAACTAGATTGAATAATATCTTCATGTCCATAAAAAATATGCCACGTAGCTGCAAATTCGAAAGAAACATGCTTTCCTCGGAAGAGTGGCATTTTATGTAATAATCTCTACAATAAAGCCTTAAATGATGTTTGTTTAAGCGGAAGATCAACCAATCAGGAACGAACAGAAGAAACAAAACTACAAAAGTATCCAAAACCAATCCCAAAACTGTAATTATCTTTAAAGTTAGGGCCAATTAAAATCTGACCCCACATTCAAACTTAAGAACCTCAAATTTGCCTCGACAGTGGGACCCTCAGGCTTCTTCAATCTAACCTAATTTATAAACAATTGATGCTTCATTTAGAAATTAAGTAGTGTTATCATCAAACTTGTAAATCAGGGTAACTATTTGGCTTCATCAAGTGTCTTAACTTTTATCATGTTCTTGAATTTCAATCTTATGTAGATATTAAGTTAATTTTTCCCATCATTGTTTTAATCATATTTTATCACTCCAATTAAGAGAGGGTGACCAAGATTTCTACATGAGAGGACCATAGAGACCACATGTACCACATATACTTAATTTATGCTAATCGATTAATTAGACATTACATGTAGCTTTGTTACAAAGAAAGCAGAAGAAGTTTCTCAAATTTTCATATTCTGAAGAAAAAAGTCGTTTTCTAAATAAATTATAAATGAGCATGATGGAACAGTTTGAATACATTTTTTTTCATATGCAAAACGTTCTGTATTTATTACAAAAACTAGAGATCTTTCTTTTATTAAATTAGAAGAAATCAGGGGAGGCTATAATTGTCATTGCTCATGGGCACAGCAGTAATGCAGACTTTGTTTTTTAATATCAGCGACTGTTTTAAATTAAATTAAATTGAAACAAAAATGTTTATTTTTTTCCAATGCTTTACATTTGATTCGTTAAGAAAACACCCCTGCTGCAATACAACCACGGTTAATTACGCACCCTTTTTTATTGTTTTTTAAATTATTTCACGGTATCGTGTAGTTCATTTGAAAAAGACGAGATCAGGATTGGTCAGTTATTGTTTTATCCTTATTATATTCGTATCTATCCTATATTAAAAAGTATGAATTAGTAGTTCAGAAAAGATGCAATTTATAATTCTGTACAGTCTATAGATGAAAATTATTTTGTCAAGATCACAAATTCACAATACCCAGTGCCCATTGGGTACTTTACTTTCTGCAATATTAATTCCGGTATCAGAAAAAATGGTAATGCACACAATAAGATACGAAGCTTATTTTTTTGTACCAAAAAGCTTATTCATTGTTAAATAATTCCTTTTTCAGAATAATTGATTTTTTAAATAAAAATTTATTCCAAATGATTTAATCTTTTAATTTACAATATTACATTAGTTATATTTTTTTTGTTACTAATAAAAGTATGTATACAATTTTATTATTAGTTGAATTGTGATTAAATAAATAATAAATGATATTTTGATATAAAAAACTTTAAAATCAAATAATTTCTTGATTGGTACGTCAAAATCTAGACAATCAGGTTTATTCAATTGGTAAGATAAAGCAAAATCAACATGAAATATATATTTTTATCAAAATGCGAATATGAACTAATTGATATTGTGTCAATATTCCAAAACATATAAAAGATGCAATGATATTTTCTAGTAAATTTGGAAAACAAAAGAAGTAATGCCAAACAACATACATATTTTACTAAAGGTAAACAAATAAAGAAAAATGAATATATATGTATAAGGTTTACTTTGAAATAAAGTAACGTTTCAAATTTATTTTCTCAATATAACGTATATAGTTGCTTATGTCAAAATTTTAAAAAATCAGTTTTGTTCAATTGGTAAGTTAAAGCAAAATAAACATGAATTATATAGTGTTATTAAGGATGTGAATATAGGCTAATTGATATTGTGTTGATATTCCAAAACATGTAACGGATGCAATAACTTTCTCTAGTAAAATTTGGAAACAAAAGAAGCAATGTCAAAATAACATACATATCTTACCAGAGGTAAACAAACAGAGAAAAATGAACATACATGTTTAAGGCTTACTCTGAAAGAAAGCAACATTTCAGATTTGTTTTTCTCAATATAATGTATATAGTTGCTTATGTAAAAATTCAAAAAATCAGCTTTGTTCAGTAGGTAAGTTAAAGCAAAATCAACGGAGTCTATATTGTTTTCAAGGATGTGATATGGGCTAATTGATATTGGGTCAATATTCCAAAATATGTAACATATACAATGATTTTCCTTAGTAAAATTTGGAAAAGCAAAAGAAATAATGCCAAAATGACATACATATCTTACTAAAGGTAAACGAATAGAGAAAAATGAACATAAGGCTTACTTTGAAAGAAAACAACATTTTAAATTTGTTTCTCAATGTAACATATATATTTGCTTATGTCAAAATCTAAACAAATCAGCTTTGTTCAATTGGTAAGTTCAAGAAAAATCAACATTGAATCTATTTTTTTTTATCAAAGATGTGAATATGGGCTAGTTGATACTGTGTCGATATTTCAAAATATGTAACAGATGTAAAGATTTTTCCTGGTAAATTTTAGAAAAGCAAAAGAAATAATGCCAAAATGACATACATATCTTACCACAGATAAACGAATAGAGAAAAATGAATATACATGTTTAAGACTTATTTTGAAAGAAATCAACATTTCAAATTTGTTTTTTTCAATATAACGTATATAGTTACTTATGTCAAAATCTAAAAAACCAGCTTTATTCAATTGGTAAGTTAAAGGAAAATCAACATAAAGTCTATTTTGATCAAAGATGCGAACATAGGGTAATTAATATTGTGTTGATATTTCAAAACATGTAATAGATGCAATGATTTTCCTTAGTAGAATTTGGAAAAACAAAAGAAGTAATGCTAAAATGACATACATATCTTATCAGAGATAGACGAGTAGAGAAAAATGAACATACACATGTAAAGTTTACTTTGAAAGAAAACAACATTTCAAATTTTTTTCTCTCAATATAACGTATATAGTTGGTTATGCTCTACATGTATTGTTTCATATATAAATCTATGAGACAAACGATGTTTTTTTCTACTAAATTACTAAAGTACAAAGAAGATTACAGAAATCCGATATTGTGTCAATATTCCAAAATATGTAACGAATGCAATGGCTTTCTCTAGTAAAATTTGGAAAGTAAAAGAAGTAATACCAAAATGATATACATATCTTACTAGAGGTAAACGAATAGAGAAAAATGAACATACATGTTTGTTTAAGGTTTACTTATGTCAAAATCTAAAAATCAGCTTTATTCAATTAGTAAGTTAAAGCAAAATCAACATAGAGTCTATATTTTTATCAAGGATGCGAAGATAGGCTAATTAATATTGTGTCGATATTCCAAAACATGTAATGGATGCAATGATGTTCCTTAGTAAAATTTGGAAAAGTAAAAGAAATAGTGCCAAAATAACATACATATCTTACCAGAGATAGACGAGTAGAGAGAAATGAACATACATGTGTAAGGTTTATTTTGAAAGAAAGTAGCCTTTCAAATTTGTTTTTCTCGATATAACGTATATAGTTGGTTATGCAATAAGTTGTATTTTGATGTTTTGTATTCAGATTTCTGTAATTTTTTTTGTACTTTTGTAATTTTTCAGAAAAACGCTTGTTTCATAGATTTATATATGAAACAATACAAAAAAATTTCAACTTTTGTGTGGCTAGTTGGGAATATATATTTAATGTTTATTACGTTAAAGATAAAATGTCTGATTATATTTTGCTAAACTTAAAATGATAACAAAAAAGTGATAGTTTAAAACAAAATGGTAATACATTTTATGTATCAATAAATAATAATACATATATATATATTTATTTTTAACATTAAAACTTTCAAATGGCATTGTTTATGAAACGGATAACAATAATGAAAATAACGACAAACAGTTGTTAAAAAACATTAAAATTTTGAAGACTAAAGAGTAAAAAACAACTATTTTTTATATGAAACTTTTCATTTGTTTGTAATTTGGAAAATGTAAAATAGAAAAATATTAACAGACTACTCAAATAAAAAAAAGAATGTATGTATAGCGTTAGAGTAGAGGGAGTAGTGAGTACAATACAATACAATCTAATGGAAAGATTTGGAAAAAGCATTAAAATCAGAAATTAATTGCAACTGAGATTGAAAAAACATGAGAGAAAGCCACTTTTTAATTTTCGAAACTCAGCGTAAAAAAAAACAGGGAGAAAAAAATGTAAAATGATGAGAAGAGAAAAAGAGAAAAGAAAATAAAAAAAGGAGACCAGATGTTGACAAATACTATCGCGTCTCTGTTGTTAGAAGGGTCGTTTCGTTCGTTTTTTATATAATTTTTAATTTAAAAATTTCATTTTACGGGATCTCTCTCTTTCATTTTCACTCTCTCTCTTCACCTCTTCACTCTGTATAGAAAGAGAAAACACCAAATCCGAGAAAATTAAAATAATAAAAAAAGAAAAAAAAAGAATATAAAAGCTGAAATTCTTTTCTTTTTAATTAGCTTTTGCTTGGTTTTAAGAATCAGAGAGAAAAGGAGAGAGACAGATAGAGAGATAGATAGATATAGATAGATACAGACTAGAGAGAGAAAGAGAAAGAGAGATTATAGAGTTGGCCCATCGGATCGACGACGACGACGATCTCTTCTCTTCCTCTTCCTCTTCTCTTCAATTCTCCCATGGAGTTTCGTACTTTGTCTTAGATTTTCTCTCTCTCTCAGAAATAATTCGCTTTCTTATTTTTAGTATTTTTATTATTATTATTTTTGTTTAATTGGTATATAAGTTAATTTGTCGAGGATTTGGGAGTGAGTGTTATGTGTTATTCTGTGTGAGAGAGATTTTCTCTGTTCAAAAGAGGGATTAGAGAGGAGATGTGGGTCTCAAGGTAAATAATCTCCTCTCTCTCCCATTTTTTATTTAATTTTATTTAATTAATTATTTAGAAACAAGAAAATAAAATTGAATAAAAGCTGAATAATTCCATATATGTGTATTTGGATTGATGAAATTGGTAGGAGGTTAGGCATTTGACTGAATCGATCCACCACCCTTCTTTGTCACTGTTCATCGTACGGTGATTCAGAGTAGTTCTCTCTGTCAGATTCTTTTTTTTTTTCTTTTTTTTTTAATATATATATATATTTTTAGTTTGTTTTGGGTTTATGGATTAGTCTGCGAGTGATGATCATCATCGCTTCACCTCTGAACGGACTCCCATTTGATCGGAATTTATTTTCTCCAATTTTTTTTATTTACAGCTTAATTTCTGAGTTTTTTTTTTGGATCATTTGATACATTTTTTACAAGTCAAATATGATAAATCGTTAGTTTGTTTTGTGTGTGTGTGTAAGTGTGAAAGTCGTCGGTGACTTTCTGGATTTGTAAACTTTTCTTCAGTTTTTGTGGTTCTTGACTTGATTTTTGTTTATTTAATTGAGGAATGGGAGAAATGGTTCACTGTGAAAGAAGCTACTTGCCCTCAATGAGGGATCTCACCGAAGATTCAAACAGTTGCGGTTGGTCTATGTATTGTGGAGGTGATAAAAACTTGCCTTATCAACAGAATGGTTTCTCCATCAGAGCCCCTGCTGCTGCGCCCGACTCTTACTCCGGTTACGACAGAGATTTTCTTAAACAAACCATGCTTGAACACGAAGCCGTCTTTAAGAATCAGGTTTCTAATCTAACTAACAAACCCTTTTGTTTTTTTTATTTATGGTTCGGTTTTTTTTTGTTTTTTGAGGTTTTCTTGTTTGTTTGTGTGTTTATTATGTAGGTTTATGAGCTTCACCGTTTGTATAGAACGCAAAAGAGCTTGATGGATGAAGTAAAAGGAAAGAACTTTATTGATAATGTCAACCAGTCTGAACATACACCGGAAAGTGCCATCAAGACTGACCTGCCTGGATTTCTTTTGGGGAAATCCGTATGTGGTGGTGATGGAACCAGCTCTCGAGCTTGCACCGTTCCCATGGGAAATGGGATTGTTAGTTCAAAGGACGAGGAGGTTAGACCTGTCAAGGTCAGGAGGAAAATGATTGATCTTCAACTCCCGGCGGATGAGTATCTCGATACAGACGGTGATAATAATACGAGTTGTCCTTCTTACGAGCACTCAAAAGCAGGTGATAAGCTGTTCGATGCTTCTCATCGGAACGGTTCTTCTGTGGTTATCAAGAACCCAAATGGATTCACTGACTTGAACGAACCAGTCCAAGGACAAGAATCATCAGTTCCTGGTCCTTCTTCCAGGGATGTATACTCTCTTTATGGAAAAAACATTTCACATGTGCAAGGCCAGTGGTTGGAAACAAATACAAGTCCAAATGGATGGATGGTTTTAGAAGCAGGTGAGATTTTTCGTTAAGCGGCAACTTACTTTTTCTTCATTTTCATTTGATCCGAAATTATCTTAAAGCGAGATGAAACTGTTTTATTTGTCCTTCTGCTCATGTGGGTAGAGTCTGACAAAGACTGGTTTGTGCACTGTGTACTGATACAGTAATTTCGTATGTGTACTAGTCTTTGCCTATCTTGTAGTCTCTGATGTTTTCTATGGCTGCACTGTAATAGGGCAAGGAAAAAGCATTCCAAGAGACAACTTATGTCTGCCTTCCCCGTCGGTACAAGCTCTTTCTAACCACGCATTTCAACCTCTTGGCTGTCCTTCAACTGATCATAGGAGGTTACCATCCGGCGAAAGAGGATCTTTCGAATGGGATGCTCGTCAAAGGAATCCTGAAGTTTCCTATGATAGCTATGTGGAATCAAGTGTAGCATCAAATGCTCCAAGCTTGACTCATGGCTACCGCCCTGAATCTGGCAGAACCTGGAGCCATTGGATTCCATCACGGGAGAACCGAAGTAGCAGCTCAGTTCAGAAATCTTTGCCATTTCAAACGAACCCATTCTTGGGTTTTAATTCACAACTAAGAGCAGATTCAAGTTCTGAGATGAGAAGCCGTGGTTTTGACGGGATTTACCGAGGGTTCTCTTCAGGGTCGAAGGAAACTGCCTTTAATTTGCCACCAAGTAACCTTAACCATCTTAGTAATGGCCCAAAAGGGGCTGCTACAAATGGTTCTTCGAGTGAAGCTTTGAAGCATCGGGGTCCTGAAAACCTTCAAGGATCAAAAAAGCTGGAATGCGCTGCGGGGTTGCCCTGGATAAAACCTAAGCTCCCTAACAAAAATGAAATAATGAATGGCGGATTGGATTTGAATGCTTCTGCAAATCAATTGATGGATGGAAGTGACGCGGCTGACGGCTCGAGCAGCGTATCTGCTCACAACGGTTTGAGGTCGTTTTCATGTTCTAATGACGCCAACTTGGGACGGGTTGGAATGGCCGATTCACTGAGTTGTGGAAAGATTCTCGGATTTCCAAACTATCAGAAGCGTTCTATTTGGGAGGGGCACTCTTCCCTTAACCCTTCTTCTGTGTGTCTCACTGATCAACCCAAGGAAGTAAACATGGTGAAGAGAAACCTCGATATCAACTTGCCATGTGACGCTTTGGTTTCTGAAGCCGTTGTTGTGGACAAGGAGGAAGGTAAAAAAGCTGCCACTAACAGGCACTACATTGACTTGAACTTATGTGCTACTGAAGATGAAGATTCCGGCTTGTGTTCTAATCCAAAAGTAGAAACAAAAGCAACTACTTTGATAGACTTGGAAGCTCCCCCGAGTCTTGAGAGTGAAGAAGAAGGGGAGAAAATGACAGAGAAGAGAGATGAAGCTGGAGACTCTCTGGATGAACTCATCAAGGGAGCAGCAGAAGCTATAGTCACCATCTCAGTGTGTCACCACTGCTGTAGTACTGATGAAGCTGCTTCCTCTACGACCGATGCAGTTGCTAAGGACCCGCTCTCTTGGTTTGTGAACACAATAGCTTCTTGTGGCAATGATTTAGAAAAAAAGATTGATGCTTGTTTGGAAGCCAGAGATTGTGAAGGCTGCCGTGAAGAATGTTCTTCAGGGGAGTTTGATTACTTCGAGACAATGACTCTCAATTTACCCCCAACCAAAGAAGAAGACTACATGCCAACGCCTTTAGTCCCGGAATATCTGAAATTCGATGGGACTGGTTCTATGGGTATCACGGCTAACCGGCCAAGGAGAGGACAAGCAAGACGAGGAAGACCAAGGCGGGATTTCCAAAGGGATATTCTCCCTGGGCTTGCTTCTCTGTCTAGGCTCGAAGTAACCGAAGATCTTCAAATGTTTGGGGGATTTATGAAAGCCACAGGCTATAATTGGAACTCAGGAGTGGCCCGGAGAAGCTCAAACCGGGGTGGGTCTAGCCGAGGAAGGAAACGACTGGTCAGCAACATTAACAGAGCTCCTGTTTGCTCACCTTTGGAACAGCCGATGGATAACAACAGTGTACAAATGGTTGGACTGGAAGATAGGAGCCTTACAGGATGGGGAAACGCAACCAGAAGACCAAGGCGACAAAGATGCCCTGCAGGTACTCCCCCAACTGTGATCTTAACATAAAGTTTTTCATGAAATAAATCCGAAGTTCACCATCTGAGGAACATAATAGAGGGAGAAAGAAAGAAGAGAAAGTAACATGGACAAACTGATTCAGCATTGAAGAAAACAGATCGAATGTTTTATTATTCTCAATCATTCCCATGTTTGTGGGAATTGGTTGCTCTTTGTATATCTTGTCTTCTCTTAAAAGGGATACAGAAAAAGAAAAACATGATTGTTTTATATTAGGGTGGTTGGTTATTACAAAATTTGCGTCTCTGTTCTCAATTGGCTCACAAAGAACATAAATTCCTACATGGCTCTAATTTCATCAATGCTGTTAAGAATCTATGACATGTTCATCATTCATTTATCTGTAAAATATCTGCTTCAAGACTTAGATGGTGGAGATTCCTTAGAAACCTGTAGATTTCCTCTGTTCCGAAACAGGGTTCTTCCCCAGCTCCAAATCTGTAAACTTTTTGATCAATCTCGATCGAACTGTATCCAGGAACTTTATTAAGACTCAAACTCTTCATTGCCGATCTCATTCTCCTGAATTCTTCCCATTCGCCTTCTTCAGCATATATATTGGACAAGAGAGTGTAATATCCCGTATCGTCAGTTACAATATCGGAAAGATCTCTCTTTATGACTTTGATGATATCCATTCTCTGATGGATTCTGCACCCATTGACCAGAGAACCCCAAACGCTAGCATCAGCTAGGAAAGGCATCTCCTTGATAGTTCTATATGCTTCTCTAAGATCACCAGAACGACTCAAAAGGTCGATGAAACAGGCGTAATGCTCCGAGTTTGGTAAGATGTCAAAACTTTTAAACAAGTTAAAGTAGAATTTACCTTCTTTAACTGAACCAGAGTGACCACAAGCAGAGAGAAGGTTCATGAAAACAACTTCGTTAGGTTTAGTTCCGGATTCCACCATCTCATTGAACGTCGATATGGCTGATCCTATACGTCCATGCATTCCATAGGCGTTGATCATACTACTCCACGACACAATGCTCCTATTCGACATGGCCTTGAAAACGGTTTCAGCTGTGTTGAGGTCTCCACATTTGGCATACATGTCGATTAGAGCTGTATCAGTGTAAAGATCCTTTAAACCGCAAAGAATGAGCTTGTGGTGAACCCATTTCCCTCTCTCCAGTGAACCTATGCTTGAACAAGCTTGGATAACCGCCAAAAGCGTAACTTCATTTATCTCGAGACAATTACGATACATATAGTCGAAGAGATTAACTGCCTCTAAAGAGTTACCATTCTGAGAAAACCCACAGAGTAGTGAGTTCCATGTCACAACGCTCCTATGTTTGATTTGATCAAACACCGCACACGCTGAATCCACAAGTCCGTTTTTAGAGTACATGTCTATCATAGAGTTCTGCACAAATTCGTCTGAAACATCCGTCCTTATAACATGCCCGTGAATCTGTTTCCCTAGCCGGACTAAACCATCATTCACGCATGATGAGATTGAGCTTGCCAAAGTGAATGGGTCAGGTCTCATTTGCCGTGTCACCATTTGTCTAAACAAGCTTAATGCCTCAATCACCATACCTTTATGTGCATATAGAGATATAAGAGAGTTCCATGACACAATATTTCTATCACCAACCGCATGTAAAACTGTCTCAGAGTCGCTTAGACTCCCACATTCAGCGTACAGCTCGACTAAGGCTGGAGAAAGGGACTCATACTTCGGATCTAGCTCTCGTCTAACTGCAAAACCATGCACCGACTTGCCTTCCCTAACCCACCCTAACAATCCACAAGAACTCAAAACGCTATAAAGAGTAACCAAATTCGGCTCCATCCCATGCTTTAACATCTCACTGAAACTTCTCAATGCCTTGTCAGAGAACCCGCTGCGATTGTAACTAGAGATAATAGCAGTCCACGAAACAGCATTCTTCTTGACGATCTTTTCAAAGATTCTCTCCGCGCTAAACAAGTCACCACACTTACTATACATTGTCACCAGAGAATTGCAGAGTGTTTCATCAAAATCAAACATTTTCCTCGTTATCTGGCCATGAACTGACCTGGCGGTCCTCGAGCATCCAAGCTCAGCACATCCTTCTACCACACTGATCATCGTCACAGCATCTGGCTCAACACCATCATCAACCATACATTTAAATATCCTCAATGATTCCACCACCTTACCGTTCTCTAAACAGCTAGAAACAAGCGTACTCCAAGCCACAAGGTCTCTGACGGACATTCCATCGAACACCTTTTCTGCATAGCTTAAATTCCCCGTTTGACCATACATGCACAACAGAGACGTCTCTATCACATCGTCCTCGTCTACACCGCTCTTAATAATCCTCCCGTGGACTTTCTTACCAACACTAAGATGATCTCTAGAACTTGCACAAGCCCTTAAAACAGATGGAAACACGAACTTGCTGATCTGTGTCTTGTCCAAAACCAACCTGTGGTAAAGATCAATGGCGGTATCGAATAAGTGGCCCCAGACATTGCATTTGATGAGAACTCCGTACATGAAGGAGTCAGGGTAAGGAAATGATTCAAAGACGAGCCTCGAAGAGTCAAGAGAACCCATGTAAGCGTATGATTCGATGAGTTTCGTTACAGGAAGAGGGTCATGACGGAGACGGCCAGTGACAAGAAGGTGGGCATGAAGCTGGGTTACTGATCGTAAGTTCGAACATGATCTAAACAATGGCATGTACTGTGTCATCTTCCGCTGTAAGGAAAGAACATTGACAGAAGAGACAAATAGAGAAAGAGAGGAGAAAACTTTGGTTATATAACATAGATTACATAAGCTAAGAGGGTTTTGTCTTGCTCCCGACATCAAACACAAAAGGGTAGCTAAAGTGTCTTAAGACCAAACATGAAAGAATAAACAAATTTTGCACAAAAAGCAGCAACACATACAATTGACTGGATAGAGTAACTCTTTTGTCTTGATGATCTTTTTCACCCTTTGGGATGAGGTTTGACTTCATGGCCGTTGATAGACGTATTTGGTTCTTGGGTCAACGATTAGACCTTTTCCTCCGTTAACTTCGAGATCATGCCTGCCAATTTTCACACAAAGATTCGGTAATTATAACAAATCCAGTAACTGAAGAAGACTTTTAGAGAGTGGAGAGTAGAGTAAACTTAACTGGAAAACAAAGTCTGGGATTGTCAGTTGCTCACGAGGTACATATTTGAACAGCTGCAGAAGTCGGTCTGCATATACAACTTTCTTCCAGACCTTTATCAACGCAACAACGAAAAACAAAGACGCCAATTATAAGAAAGACTTTAACTCTTGGGGAAAAGGCTAGGACTTTGAGATAATTTAGGACTTTACCACATTGTCCACGAACAATTGCATTGCTAATATTGTCGCCTTTAAGTGTAAAGTTGGATGAAGAACATAGATTGCCTGGACGAAACAGCCATGTTTAGGATTAGGACAAGGAGGAACATAGGTTTGAGTAAGTGTGATTTCATACCTGTAGGTTGCGCTGGTGTTTGCGACCTAGTATCTGTTGTAATCTTTTCATCCATCCTAAATCTGGTTGGCTGTTTATTTACACGGCGAAATCCAACCCCGTAAAAGCAAATAATGTTATTGAAGCTTACAATGCATAGGTTCTTTTTTCGACTAAACACAACGAAAGATATAACTTACACTTGTAAAGATGCTGCAGAATGGAAATAGACAATCGAGTAAGGCTTTTGTATCAAAGGTTCAAATTCCTGTATTCGTACCAATTGCAGTATCGTCAGACACCGGATAAAGTCAAAGATCATCAATACAAGATAGTATTCAGAAGACAGAGCTGGTGTATTGCAGTGAGTTCGAGAACCATCGGGGCAGTGTACTTACCTTTATAACATATAGCACAAAACGCTCCAGATCAAGACATCGCAGCAAAAAGTGAGCTCCTACAACAACCATTACAGGATGACCCTCGGTGTCCACACCACCACGGTAGCTGAAGAAAGAAAACAGACAGGGTTTTTTGTCAATGTCTCTGTAGTCATTACTCATTGGCTCTCAAGGGCATAAAAAGGAAATCTTATACAGGGAAAAGCTGAGAGAGAAAGGAAAACAAGGATATAGAAGCCATACACGATTTTCATTTCTGCAATTTCCGAAAGGTTGAGAGAATTAGCTTTTGCTAGGTATCGCGAATGAAGTGAGTATTCCTCTGCAGCAGAGAGAGGGGGTCCCCCCAGATCACCAAATCCTAGCAATTTAACAAAATTGAATCCACTCTGTGCTTGTGCAGTCTTCTCCCATTGTTCTCTGCGCCTTTCATCTGGATCTTTAATCAAAGACATGAAGGCGGGATCCAAATATGAATCAAGATGATTCGAGTTCCTGAAAGTATGCGTGTATTAAACAACAGAGCGCAAAGAAAGGGGACAGACAATAAAGTGCAAAGCTTTTAAGCAGCCAGAGTTCACCAACCTTCGTACCAAAGCAAGATCAGTGGTAGGGCGCTCGACTAGAGCTGGAAAAGACCTGGCTGGAGGTTTATTTGGCAACGCTTGTATTCTGATTTTACGTTCGTCTATAACCGTCTCACCATTTTCATCCCCAACATCAGCAGGGAGCTTTGAGATGGCAACCTCCTCCTCGTGCTCATCCCGAGGAAAGTAAAGTGGAAGTAATCTATATATTAGAGAGTCAAAATTTTAGCAATGGCTACATCGTTTCTGATCACATGACTATAAGCAATTATGGTATGTGCGTGTTATGTTTACATGCTATGATTTTTATGTGAATAATTCTGAAAGCAACGTTTAACAGAAAGAGAGCAAACCGACTACTGGCATAACACAAAATAGTTTCAGGTTCTCGCAAACCCACTGCATCGAATTTACTATACCTTTTGTATATCTCTGTATCAGAGGATGTGGTGGTACAGAAAACAACGGCACTGATTTTATCTTTCTGCTTCTCTAGAAAGCGACGTACAGTTCCTGGAGACCGCGCACAATACACGATTTGGAAACATGAAAGTCATTTATCGAAAGCAAAGACACTGTTCAAAAACTCTTACTGATGGCAACATGAGCAGCTGGTTCTCGGGGATAATTTTTGGCTTCTGTGTATATACATCCCATAGCAATACTGTAGGGTTGTGTGTAAACCAAAATTGAGTTCTTGAGTTAGACAACAAAGAAAAATTCAAAAGCACTAAAGAATCTGATAGTGTGATAAGGAAAAACTACGGAATTTCACTAGACACACCTTTGAAGACCATTATCTATGAGAAGCTCCAAACAAGATCTATAGCAGTGACTTAGAGCATTCTCAGCAGCTGTATGATACTTTACTGCATATTTGGGTCCTACTGTATGGATAACCCTCCTGAACAAGAAACCAACAAATATTTCTGGGAGTTACGGACCAAGAGACGGAGAAACCGTTTCCACAGTCAAAATACATAAAGTCACACGGAGTGTTAGGTATTTAAAAGGTATAATGCCTATCCACTTTAATTCCAAAAATTCCCTTAAAAATCACAAGCCGTAGTACTCACACACCGTGAAAAAAATTGTACATTACAATGGAAGAGCTCAATCACTGGGATAATGATAGTTGATGAACATAACAGAAAGTGAACTCAAAGGAGCATAAGTTCTTTCTTCTTTTATTCCTATAGTTATACAGTAATTGTATCTTAAACAATCTTCTACATCACGAATTACCTCGCTGGTAGATCATAGGCATTTGTTACTTTCGCCATCCCTGTCCGGCATCCACCCTGTCCAGAAAGAAAGCATAAATGAAAAATCCTATTTTCCGCAATATCATCTACAAGAAACTATACAATATAACGCCTTTTTTAGGTATCACCTATAAAAATCTGTTCCATAAAATAGAGAAGGAAAGAGTTTGTACCAGGGTAGCACATTGTTCTGCAAGACCAGGTCCAGCAGCCACGTGTAGACCAGGACTGCTATGTGCCTCATCCAAGTTCTGTCCTCCAATTCCAACAAAAATCGACCATATCAAACAACGCACATTAGGAGCAATTTACTTAACTACCCACAAGCAAAGCAAAATTTCCATGATCTCAGCTGACCTCATTTGTCGAATTGACAACAGCATCAACCTCAAGGTTCCACGGTTCCCCTCTCCAAAGGTAAATCTTGGAGTTAATCTCATGATCAACAGGAAACTTAGATACCATCCCATTACCGCTGCTACCTGCTTCAGAAGAGGAAGCCAAAGGGTTCGCGTAACGCGGATTAGAATGTGCTGGATCCCCTGATTCACCCTCCAGAGATAACCTCTGCTCAACATCACTCCACCTCGGAATCTGATCCAACGTCACAACGTAATCAACACTCTCTGTTGGCGTTCCACCACGAGTGGTTGTGGCCGTGGGAACGGCCTGATACATCATTGTAGATCAACACCAGAGACCACCACCACCTTGTCTCCCCCTTAGAAAAAGGGGTTTGCTTGGCAGATGAAAGTGTTGCCAGACTTTGTATGTTCATTCACTGCAAATGGAAGCAAACGACAAAGAAAGAAACAAGAACGATCATCATCTACATGAGGAAAAACTGGAACTTTAGAAACCTAAAGAGTCACAATTGAAACCAATCCAATCCTCAAGTAAACGAAACTGTCAGGAAGTGTACAATTCAACAACATCAAAACAAAAAGGTTAAGACTTTAGATGTTAAAAACTGAAAATTCTATTCGAAAAATCGTTAAGCTTTCACAAAAATTGACAGAAACTATAAGAAACTGAGAGGACCCGTCAGATTTGAGGATTCAATACCTGATAATTTGATCAATAGAAACGAATCGAAGATAGCCCTAATCCGAAATTCCACTTCATGTGCAGACGAAAGGAAGAGGACATTATTCTACAAACTGGGTGGATCGGTGATGAGGTTGCGAAAACATCAACCAGCTCTTCTCACAAATAATTAAATCCAAAAAATAAAAATAAAAATAAAAAAATAAAAAACATATACGAATTTGAGTTGTCGTTTAAGCGAATATACCTCAGCTGAAACCTCTGGCTCATTCAGAAGTTGTTGACAATTCAGAGCAGTTAAATCCTTGTCGTTTTGGCGAAATTGATATTTAACCGTCACACGGATGGCCGTCAATGGCACGTGCATATTTGTCAACACACTATTGGACAGTAACAGAAAACGACATCGTGTTCTTCCTTTTGCTCCGTTGCCTTCTTTTGTGTTTTTGTCATTAAAAACTAAAAAAAGCAGCACGCAGGGAGAGAGAGAGAGAGAGAGAGAAAAAAAGGCTTCTTTTTTCTTCTTCTTCTCCTCCTCCCTGTCTCGATCTCCCTCTTCAATGAATCAGCTGTATCTAAATTTAATTGTTCAAAGGTAAGTAAAAGACTGCTCTTTTGGTTTTAATTGACTCTTCTGCATCTAAATGCCTGTAATGGGTATTTGAATTAGGATGAATAGACCTTTGTTTTGATTTGGATCCTATATCGCACATCTTCCCAGTAACACCCTTTCATTCAAATGTTGGTCATCTGTTGAAATAGATTATTCATCTTTTATTCTAAAAAGCTGATCTTTTTGCTGATTATATGAATGATCTGCACTTGTTTGCCAGGTTCTTGAAATGATGACTGGTCGTCAAAGATGCTCTTTTCGATCTGTGTTTAAGGTTACTGGGTGAACAACGTAGGTACAGAGTTTTGTTGCTGATCATTCTCAGTATCAAATGTGGAGTTTTGCGTCAAATGTCATTGGGAGCATAGGGCTAAAGAAGTCTCCTAGAGATTCAGCTCAAGCCTCTTCACATTGCTCAGACGACGAGGTTTCTAATGTTAGCAGGGACGAGGAAGGACTAGAATGTCCCATTTGTTGGGAATCATTCAACATTGTCGAGAATGTTCCCTATGTGTTATGGTGTGGTCATACTCTCTGTCAGAATTGTGTGTTTGGTCTCCAGTCAGCTGTCTTGAGACTCTCCACCCAAGATATCAGGATTCCGTTCTTCGTCTCTTGCCCTTGGTGTCAGTTGCTTTCTTTCAGGGTTGTCTACAAGGGTGTTCTCAAGTTCCCTCGCAAAAACTTCTTCCTTCTGTGGATGGTTGAGAGTCTCAACGGTGACAGGACAAGCCATCATGGTTCATTGGTCAGCGATAACCACCAATCGGTTTTGTCTCCTCCCAGGTGTAGTAGCATGTCTCTGGGAAACCACTGCAGCAACAGCAATCTGATCGCAAGGCCTGTTGTGCGTAACCATCAGTCTCCAGAACTTTTGACTCATCATGACCACCATAGGAGCCAACCAAGCAGACAGCATTTCTCTTTTCACAAGTCTCTTGATTTCTTCATCTCCTTCAGCTCCAAGTTTCCGTTTGTGATAATTTTCCTTCTCATCGTATTTTTTGCTATACCCGGTAGCCTCATCATTCTTGCTCTTTACTTCCTCCTCACAATTCTTCTAGCAATTCCATCTGGTATGGTACTGTATTTTGCGTACCCTATTCTGGAAAGGTTGGTAAACGAAATAACATCATGAGAATGATACTGAGCTCACACCTCATATTCTCGGTTGCTCAGCCCACTCTGTGTGGTGTGATTTACAATGCAAGCTTTTTTTTTAACCTCTTGGAGTCTTTTGAAACTTTCGTGATTTGTGGTCGTTTAGAACCTTTATAGATATTGTTATTGATTGCAAGCTTGGGAACTGTAATTGTGATTTTAGTTCTAATACTGTTATGCAATTTTCAGAAGTTTTGGTTTGCAGATTTGTGACATAATTGGTAATTGATCATGTGTGTTATGTCTCTCATACTCTATAGATAAAACACCTTAATTGTGTCTGAATTTTACATGTTGGTCAATAATTATCAATTTATCAGCCGTTAAAGAAGAATGTTAGGCTTTACATTTCCTGCAACTTGCAGGATTCAAAGGCATTTAGATGGGCTACGTCCAGTTGTTCTCATGAGGTTTGCTTTCTCCTTAACCTTCAACTCTTCCTTCGTTTGACTCTCATATGCATGTGCTCTTGCACTCGCAACGATGATCTCAATGCGTTCATTATCGTCGCTAAATCTCTGCAGCGCCTTCAACTTTGACTTCTCGATACTTCTCTGCACATTCATCACATCGATTAGTCTTATAGCTATGCCAAGAATCAGTTTTTGGAAACCGAGGAAAGAGAAAATGGAAGAGGCACCTCTGTTCTATGAAGCTCTCTCTTTGCCTTTTTCTTCTTCTTGTTCTCCCATAACATTATCTTCTCGCATAGCTTCTCGTACCTGCAAATCTCGAACCCATTAGCCTCTTAGAAGCAAATCGTACTCAATGAACCAACATTTAAACATGACGACGAAGAAAGAAAAACATAACACACACTTCGTCCTCGTTTTGCCCATCTCTGTTTCCTTCCATAGTTCCACCGCAGGTCCCATAGACACAGGTCTTGCTCGCAGCTCCCTGGTTTCATTCACAACACAAGAGCTTGTTCAGAATCGAATCTTAACATTTTGGATAGTGCCATAAACTAATATATATCAAGTACAACTTAACCTTGACAAACTGCAGATATCAGAGCATGGCCATGGAAAGCTGCCGAATACATACTTATATAGACGAATATTACGGTTTGACGCAAGGAATGTGTAGTTTGTGAAAGGCTGCTTAAGCAATACCTTTCCCATGATTCAAGCCATATAAGCTTAGGTTTCACGAAGGGTTTCTATAAACAATACCCTATTAGGAAGTCAAATTGAAAGAGATTATATTAACTTTAATAGATTCCTTGTCCCTGAAGAGAAGTTCGCTCTTATGTAACCCGTTTCTCTTTCTTTCTCTACTTCTGAAAAGTTTAGGTGAGATTTTGTTAAGCAATCCATCTTAATTCATGGGATTTTCCTACTAGCATTTAAAAATCAATTTTGTTTTTTTGTTATTTTGAAAACACACCATAACATACTAACCAAAAACCTAACATAGAGTCAACACTAGCTTTCTTCAAGCACAAGCTGGAGCGTTGAAGTCTTTAAGAGAGACAAAAACAATAGAATCTTGCTTGACATGTATCGGTGTCGACGAGTCAACCAACTTAGGCTTCATATCTGGAATATCCTCAGATTCAGTTAACCTCAAGGCCTTTCCGTTAAGCAAAACGACATCACTCTGAATATCACCGTCCATGGGAGTCAAGTGATACTCCTCTCTCTTCCTCAAAGAGACTCTCGCATACTCTTTCATGTACAGCTCATATGATTCCGTATTGGATAAATTGATGACAACAAGCGTGACTCCTGAATGTTGTCGTGCGCAATGAGCGTAGACGCGTAGATAAGGACTTGTATTGTGATTGGCTCGAAGCACTCTTGATCCCATAAGACGATGCCAAAGAAGTACACCGTAATAGTCAGGATTTGGGATGAGAGTGGTTGTGTTTAAAAGAGCATAGTTTCCACCAACAAGTGCTTGTCTACAGAACACTCTATGGTTATAAACTGATGTCATTCCAAGCTGATCAATGTACCTACAACAACAACAACATCATCACGTCCTAACCAACTTTGAAATCCGGATTGATAAAAGTTTAGAGCTTTTTATTTTACCAGAATCCATTAGCAAAAGTGTGGGAAACGTCTTTCCCACCGCTATTATAAGCACCACCAGCTTCACCAACCCACGCTCCAGCCCATGGACCGAACCGGTTTATAGTGTTGGACACATCTTTGTATGTCTGAGTTACTTGGCTCAAGAAAAACGGATCTTGGATCTTGTCGATGAGCGTCTTGTCAACACCTGCGCCTAAGTTATAGATATGGTGTGTGAGTCCATCAACAATGTCAGGACCAGAGTGAAGCAGAAACTCATTGAACCATTTCTCATCGTAGAAACCAGCTGGTCCTAGGACCTTAGGCTGTGTTTTCTCATCTGGATACAGCTGCTGCACCACTCTCTTTAGCTTCTTTATGTCTTCTGCGTACTGTTTCACTTCCACTCTCGCTGATACTCCAGAGGAACAAAGCTCGTTTCCGAGCTCGTACGAGTCGATCTTGTAACCCTTTTGGACTGAGTATTTCATTAGATCGTATGAGTTCTTGCGTTCCAATCTCCAACCCAAAGTCCTTCGTCTTTCCTCGACTTCTTCCTCCCGAACAGTGCATTGAGACCAAACGTCACTTTAGCTCTGTGAAAAGTGGATCCGGTTTAGTTAGCATCAACCGGATCAGTTTCTGTTATTAAGTATTCGTTGGAAACGTACGTACCCGGTTTGGTTGAAGAGAGAATGAAGCTGATCCCATCTCTCCATTTCAAGACAACCTTGAGTGAAACCGAACAATCCATCGTCGTTTCGTTTGAACTCGGAGCATTCTTTAACCGGTTTACCAACTTTGTAGAGAACTTGGTCTTGTAATGATCCTCCAACTCTTACCCTCACTTCCCCAAATGCTGTTTCATTTGTCAAGTTATATAAAAAGGATGCAACAACACAATCAAAATAAAGATCATTACCCTGCCATTTCGAAGTATGGTATTGGACAAATCCTGAAGCATAAAAACACACAAAATTCCCAACCATAAAAAGAAGAAAATAAATTATATTTATAACATAAGGTTCATATATATTTAATAATATAATGAGAAATGAAGTATACCAAAATGTTGAGACCAGAATTGCCCCAAGGAAACTGGCCATAGTCACATTTGTCAGTAGGCCACCAATCGAGAGTGGCACAAATGAAATTATCATCAGTTTTGGCTATGGAAGTCACAGCTTCTATACTAGCATCAACTCTTCCTCTTGTTCCATCTGCTCCATTTGAAACTGTTGCAAATATTCCACACGCTACTATTATCAGTAACACTTCTTTTTGCTTCCATTATCTCAGCAATACAGAAGAGAAAAAGAGAGTGTTGATGAAATGAGTGAGATCAATCGAGTATTTATAAAAGGAATTTAGTTTACTGCTTATAGAAACTGTTGATGGTAACAAACCATGCTACTCTTTGTAGATTCGTCTCCTGCTTTCCCAGATTTTGGGACATATTGTTAAACAATATCCACTTTGAAATTCATTTTTCCTCTTTCTTTTTGACAATTGTTTTTTTTTAAGTTCAAAAAAAAATTGTTTACTTTTTGGCTGAAATTGTTACTAGTTCGTTTATAAATTAACAAATACTAAATGGAAGGATTGACAAGAATGTAGTACAATTCAAACCCAAAAGAAACACATGATTCTTTTTTTCATGTAACTTTTAATCATCTATAAATGATACATATACATAGTTTTATATGAAAATAAAAAAGAGAAATACTTTTTATATATATTTCTTAAAATAGAAACTCCCTGTGGTTTTTTTACATTTACAAAATGAAATGTTATCTATATGATTATCCTTAATTATTCCTGTCGAATGCAAAATATCTGCAAGTTGTTAAGATACAGTTTTAAGAAAATGTTGGCTTTTTCCAACAGTTATTATTACACACTTCAGATTGGTCCTTATTTGTAAATTAATCCCCTATCTACAACCTAATTTATAAAAAACAAAATTCATAAAATAATTATTGCGAATAATAGTTATGAACGATAAAAATATCCTATTTTAAATATTTGGATTGCACTAATAATAAAAGCTTAGCGTAGTAAAAAATATTTGGATTGCACTAATAATAAAAGCTTAGCGTAGTAAAAGAGAAATTAAAGAATTTGAAAACAGATCATACACTATGGTTAGCCTTGATCACTTTCTATGCTTTGCTTTGCATCTTGCACATCACTTTCTTGACGAAGGTGTATAGACCATCAGATTCAATCCCGGCCCAACACCAAATAAGAAGGCACGTAAACATACAAAAGCCCATACCTTATTTAAATTACAAAACAAGCGACACTTTAGAGAGAGAGAGTAAAGCTCCCAAATTAATGGAACTCATGTGTTTCTTTTGATCCTCAACCTCCTGTCTCAATCACACCAATGTATGAAAGCAGTAATAACAAGGAAGTAAAAAGAGCATTATCCTAGGCAAATAAACTATTTCCAAGCTTGTTTCTGCCCTACATTCCCGATAAAGCCCCCCAAAAAACAAGCATGGAAATAGCAAATACAGTTTTGCTCATAAGTCATAACGTAGTAGTACAAAACAAACATCAAGAAAGAAAGATTTACAAGAAAACTGAGAAGAAAAATCTCGATCGAACCCTAGCTAGCTCTTTTCAAGAAAACTCGTTTCTCCTCTATTACGATTACAAACTGTGTTTCAGTTATGAAGTGGGTTTGGACCGGAGGGGACGAGTCTCTTGTCGACGCCGTACCTTTGGTCAATCTCCGTCGGAGGAGGCGGAGCTGAGAAAAGCGGTTGTCGGCTGCTTCTGTGGATTCTTTCGAGCTCAATGCACATAGAGCGTGCGTAGGGACGAGAGAAAGAGTCACATGAACGGTGAGGGTAAGAGTAGTACGCGTGTTGAACCCTCGGGTTGCCTCCGTGCGTTCGGTTAGTCCAGTTTCTTGCTGCTGTTGCGGTTGAAAGAAAGAAGAAGACGATGATGAAACGGATGATACTGATCGGACGGTTCCGGTTAGTCGGCATTGTTACCGGTGACGAGAGAGAGAGAGAGATCTCTGAGATTGTCTTTTCGTTGTCCAATAGAGGAAGAGAGAAAGAAAGATTCTTGGAGAAAGAAAGTTGAGAGAGAGAGGGAAGATATTGGTGAATTGCGAAGTGGGAGTTTAATGCTGCATCAGAGGATATGTATGATTATGATAAAATGTGAGGTAAAATAAGAGGGTAAATGTTGAAGAGATGGGTCTTTTATATCGGGATTTTTACATTTTTTCATATCCATAAATGGCAATCCGTGACCTTGTACATTCCGAACCATAAATCTTACTTTCTCTGTTAAGGAAAGTTAATATGTATGTGTATATTTTGATATTGCTAAATAGGTAGATTTGCTATAAAGGAGTTACAACGTTGTATAGATTAATAAGCCAATTTAGATATCAATTCTCCTGTATAGTTCAAGAAAAAAAAGAAGTGTGACTGATTACTAATTTAGATATTAAAAAGTCAAGAAAGATAGAATAGAACAATGCTAAATGTTAGCTTTATATCGGGTTGTTTCGTGGATCTCAAGTTATCTTCAGTGGTGCGCCAAGTCTCTTCTTGGCTTAATAGCTCTGTTTCGCCTGCACATTGTTTATAAGTTATCGATGAGTTTTGCTGGAGCCAAACGCAAAATAGTCAGCAGCGCAACTCAAGATGCGAGAATCAATGAACCAAAATGTTGGTACCAAACTCAGATCCTAATCAATTTGTAAAGCCATCCAACGACTCTTAACTAACGCTGTTTGTACACTGCCAAATTCTCGATTTCCTCTCTAGATACAACTAAACAGGGGATAAACCCTAATTCCGACTGAGTGAGTCACTAAATCGATGACGATAGAGATGTATCGGTTCTCACACGAAACTAACGGTAAAGCTAAAATTAGTTAGGGGAAAAGGGCAGACTCTGAAAGAGAATTTCGGCGCCAAATGATAGATATCGCTTCTTCTGGCTCTTGTGGACCTATAATTATTAGTACCGCCCATTATGATATACATAGATTCGGCCCAAATATATTTAGTAAACCGAACCGAACCGAAATAGAAGTATAAATTAATGATTTTGGTATGAATTATGATAAAATAACAGTTATACGAGTATAAACAGAATACATAATCCCTCTTGTCCGACTAAAATGTATATAAACGCATATCTTTATACATAATTGTATGTAGTTTTCATGGCCTAAGAAAATGTTTTTGTCTGTTACATGACATGGAATCCAAAAAAAGAAAGAAAAGAGTTAAGCTATTTTTTTCACCCTTTATTGTTTCTGTTTCTGTTTTATTGGACCAGTTCTTTTTTTTTTTCCTTCCATATACAAGAAATATAATTCAAATCATTTTTTAATATGATTTTATGACAAACTTGCAGTTCTGTAAGTTTTTTTTTTTTTTGCAGTTCTGTATCTTATGGTTATAAATTCAATAATTGAGTAAATCTGAATACAGATATGGCTTTAATTTCACAATAATAGATACTTCTCCTATGCTGAATAACCAGAAACATCAAAAACAAGAAACATGTTTTGAACACATTCCTAAATTAAGCTTATTTAAACATAGACATGCTTTTACGTTATAAAAGGTTGGTTCGTTGGTTAATTGAATCGTGAACGTGAGTGTCATTTTCGAGAAGAGAACAAACGTGGTTGTATTTGAATCATGGATTCACAATCTCTCTCTCTTTCATATATGTAATCATCACTCTAATTGTTTACGATAGCAAGGATTTTGTTATTTTTATAATGTTAAGAGCGATTGTGATTGTCATGCTAATTAAGAAAACAAATTTTCAACTGCGGTATATTCCATGAAAATTGTATGATCGAATTCCGAGTTCAAGGTGCATCGCTCCTGAATGCTGATACCACTTGACTTATTGTAACTTTATGACTCGATCTCGCACCAAGGGCCCCCCACTTTTGTCGACGCAGACTGATCTGGTTAATTAATATTTTAATACTATCGCATAGTCATCTATATAGTAGTTTTATTCTATATACAATTAATTACAAGTGGTAAGATGAGTTGTGTTTATTTTTTCTGTGTTTACTTTCATGTTTAATTTTTATCATCTTTTGTTTTACGATTTTAATTTTTAACGTTTCGATATCAAAATACTTTGTTAATTATAAACATAAACACTTTAAATGTAAGCACGATATGATACATTACATTTTACACACAAAAATAGTAATTTGTGCAAGCACCTGACAAGGAAATACACACTAGAGAATCCTAGAATTTCTGATTAATTATGTAAATGATTTTGACCATATTTTATAAGTAAACAACATTTTGGTTAATTAGCATATGATTATCAAATTAGTAAGTGATTCGTGCATACCTAAAAAATAACATGTTCCTTCTGTTCAATAGCATCCGTTATATAATCCTCGTGCATCGTTCATGTATATATATCGATGATACATGATTGCCACTTTTACAAACTGTTGTTATTAACTTATTATGTATAGCTAATATAATTATATAAATAAATGTGGGTTGATTCTATATCCATTTGGAAAATAAAACTATGGTAGACAAACGTAAAATACAACCAGACGAAGAATAAGTTGCTTACATGATGGCTACTTTAGTGTTTAAAGCCTAAGCAGGAAACGTGAAATATACTAACAGATCGAGAAAGAATCATTGTTTACACTAGATGTCGTCGTTCGTGCTTGCGTTCAAATTTTTTAAATAATGATAACATGAATAGTGCAAATACTAATTATATATATCTAGGAGCGTTTGCGTTTAAATGATTGCAAAATCTACTGTTCATGGTTCTATTTCCAACAGGATTCGCACCCATTATTGATACTTTCTGTTGATATATAAATTCTATTAGTTCTGTTTAATTACCGAGAATATGCATATCGAATAACTAAATAAAAGGGCCTACGAGACTATAGATGAATTGTGGAAATACAACTAGGTGTCACTCTTGCGTGTACGCACAAATGATTCTCGACGTAGATGCTATTGCGCGTCTTATAGCACCGAGAGCGATAGACCAAACCCCATAAATGGTAAAGAATTTTTTTGATATTTCGATGTGTATATTAACATTTAATTCTTGAATTATTTGCAGATGATATTGATGCATATATGTACTATATGGACAAGGTTAATTGTATAATTAATCATAAATATTAATAAAACACACCCACACACTGTGTTACAGCTGTATATATGTTGGTAGTGTACTAGCGTGTGGTACATATGTTACATGTTTTCAACAATATTCTAATAATGGTTAGACATCACGTAGACATATCTCTCGCTGTTAAACCAAGTAATATATTACGAAAATCGATTAATCTGCTGAGTTTCTAGACTTACTAATCTAAAAGGTCGATGTTATTATTTGTTCTCCACAGTATCATGATTCGCGAAGATGTGTTTTGATTGAGTGCGACCACAAACGATTGTATTCGAAAGATTTCAATTATGGAAATAGAAACAAGGAATAACAGTGGAATATTTAATTAAAGTATGGTAATAAGATGATAATGAGGATCGAGAAGTTCCACGTGGTCGGTTAATTGTTTGTGGATTACATTCGCTAGATTCTTGTCATATCCAACA
Source organism: Sisymbrium irio (assembly GCA_000411075.1). Classification (NCBI taxonomy): domain Eukaryota; kingdom Viridiplantae; phylum Streptophyta; class Magnoliopsida; order Brassicales; family Brassicaceae; genus Sisymbrium; species Sisymbrium irio. The sequence goes on from KE155455.1 coordinate 116,575, forward strand.
CGGACAACTAACACGCAGGAATCAAGTGCACTCAATTAGCTAAATTTTCATATCAAAAAGATTAAATATGCACTTTATTCAGTTTTTAAATATGCTTATTTTTCTTAGGAAAAATAAATAAATGATTCTTTCTTTTATTTCTCGTTTCATCAAAATGACCAATAACTGTTCAACAACTAGGTGATATTTGCAAGCAAAAGCTTCCTCTTAACAAAAAAAAAACGAAAAAGAAAGAAAACAGAATCTCATATTGGGGTCATATAATTGCTATTTTATTCAAATCGAACAGGGCGTGTGATAGCTCGTATATAACTTTGAAATAATAACTGTAAGCAACTCCCACATGCATATATACACATATACAGGAAGTTTCATCTTTTATTGTTTATAAATTTGACATAACAAACAAAAAAGATTTTTGGAAAGGGGTAAGTAAAGAGTAAATGCGAATCCGTCTCCTGAAATAGGCGTCGATCTAGGAGGGAAAAGTAGATTTGGGACCCACCTCCCCCCCTTAAATTAATAAAAAACTATAAATCCTCTCTCTCCCCCGTTCCGTTCGTTTCACTTGACCCATTTGACGTTGACGTTCCTTTTTTTTCAACGTTCTCTCTTTTTTTTTTTTCTTTTTTTTTTCTTCAGTCATCACTTCTCTCTCTCATGAATTATTATTTAGTTTCCGCGATTTCACACTCTTTTTTAAGACAAAGAAATATCTATCTCTAGAGATATAGAGAGAGAGAGAGAGTCTGATCGGTGTTTGACGAGACACTGCACTTTAACGGGCTTCTTACAAAGTTTTACTCTTTTTTCTTCTTTCTCTTCCAATCGCAAACAAACCCTAGCTTTCTCTTTCTCTCTTTCTCTCTTTCTTTATCCCACCTCTCTCTCTCTCTCACTCTCTCTTATCATCTCTCAAGATTTAAACATGAACAATGATCCTGAGAATCCCGATCTGAGCAACGACTCAGCTTGGACACAACTCACAGCTTCAGATTCTGACTTTTTCGACAGAGACACTTCGAACATCCTCTCTGACTTCGGTTGGAACCTCCACGCTTCTTCTTCCTCTGATCACCATCACAATAATCTCCAACTTGATTCCGATTTAAAACCAAGCTCCGGTGTCCCATCTCCCGTCCCCGCCGCTACTGCTTCTGCTGCCGTTACAGAGGTTTCAACCTCAAACAATCCTTCCGCTACCTCCAGTTCAAGCGAGGATCCAACAGAGAACTCAACCGCCTCCGCCACGAAAACGCCAGAGACACCGTGAGTTTTCTTCACCTTTTTACCCCCTTAAGTCATGAGACGAGAAACACGTGGTTCTTTCTTTCTTTTTCTGCAGGGGTCCGATCGTAATTTACTCACCATCTTTGGTGGTGGTGGTGGTGGTGGTGGTGGGGAGGGTTTTTAGCTTGGGGCCAAAGCTATAAACCAATGAAAATGCCTTTTTTTTTCATTTATTATTCTTTCTCGCATTTTTTCGCATCACGAGAATTGATTCTTCCGTACAAATAATTTAGCAGAATTGTGTGAGTTTTTAGTAATTTTATGATGTTGAATCGTCGGTGGCAGTTTATAGAGAGGGGGAAAAAATAATAATGATGATGAACACAGCGCCGCTATTGCGGCTGTGTGATATTAGCGTGCACTCTACATCTCCTTTTCTTTCTCCTTCTCGTCATTTCTTTTATTAAACTAATGTTAGGTCAAAAGTGTCTCACGTTTTTAATCATGTTATTTATAGTGTATATATATAGGGCAGCGATTCAAAGAAACTACTCTGAATTATTATTAAAACTTCGTGTCTCGTAATCCGTAATGATATCGTACGCTAATTGATATGTAGGGTTTTGGAGTCCACGATCCACGAAAATGAGTGCAGATGAGTATGATTTTACATTGTTATAGCTATGTTAAATGGATAATTTAAATAATGATGATCATGATCAAGAAGTTCAAGTTAATGAAAATATTATTAGAGCTCTTTACTTTTCGTGGGAGTTTGATTGGTTACTCTGTGATTTCTGATGCATGGTGATATATTAATAATCTTTTGATGTTTTTTCTTGTAGAAAGAAGGAGAAGAAGCAGGTTCAAAAGCGGATCCGGCAACCAAGATTCGCATTCATGACCAAGAGTGATGTAGATAATCTTGAAGATGGATATCGATGGCGTAAATATGGACAGAAAGCTGTCAAAAACAGTCCATTTCCAAGGTCTCCTAGCTATCATCACTTCTTGGCATTATCTCTTGAACTATTTTTTCTAACCAATTAATATGCAGTTATGAATATGGTACATTAGACCAGTCACCAGTAGATATCAAACAGCTTTTATTGTTTTTGTTGTACATAGGAGCTACTATAGATGCACGAACAGCAGATGCACGGTGAAGAAGAGAGTGGAACGATCATCAGAAGATCCATCGATAGTGATCACTACATACGAAGGACAACATTGCCACCAAACCATTGGATTCCCGCGTGGCGGAATCCTCACAGCTCACGACTCTCATAATTTCACATCTCATCATCATCTACCTCCTCCGTTGCCAAATCCTTACTATTACCAAGAACTTCTTGATCAACTTCACAGGGACAATACTTCTTCTCCGCGATTACCCCAATCTACTACTGAAGAAGGACCTGCCGCAGTGACGTCTAATAATCCATCAGAAGAAGGCCTACTTGGTGATATTGTACCTCAAACCATGCGCAATCCCTGAGGTAAAGCTGTTATATATATTTGTATTTGTTAGTGTTATATATATATATATATATATAGGATTAGGACTGAGTTCTATTAATATAGAAAGACGTATATCTTTTGGTTCGCAAGGGTTTTGAAACTTAAAATGGACCACAAAGGCATAAAGGGTTACTTTTTACTTTTTACCCCAAAACCCAAATCAAGAGATATTAAGTGGGAGAAAATTCCCATGCTTTGACAGAAACAAGTCTATCTGATGTAGATGCACTTGATGAATATTATATGAGAATCAATATCGTGTTAGTCTAATCATTAGTTCGACCCATCATATATCTCTCTTGTGGAACAATTTAGATCACTTGATAAATATGTCGGCCAGTGCTTTTTCAGTTATTCATTTTTGCAGAACACATATAAAATAAAAAGTTGGATGATGCAAATATAAATAGTAACTGCCTATCAGTATCTATATATTATTATTAACTAGTGATTGGCTGATTGCATTAGGATCAAGCACTGGTGTATAGTAGTGCCTTTTGTCTGCCTCCTCTTGCTATATTAGACATATATAGACTTACTTATGTAAGGTAGAGATTAGCCAGAAATGAGTCGGCAGGATTATAGAAATGTCAACAAATATTAATAACGAAGCTCAACCACTCCACTCAATGTCACTCTGATGCTGAATCTCCCGTTTCCCATTTATATATAACCCTTAAATTCGTGTGTATATATATTCACATTAACTCAATTGCATGTATGCATGACTAAGGGGTGCATCAAATTGTATTCTGTGTATATGAACACATAGATACATGCATGAGGCATATATATATATATATATATGTGGTATAGTTTGAGGGTAATGTGTTAGGTCACAGGAATAAATGCTTTCTGTTTTAGCTAAAGACAGCCAAGAAAGAAAAAGTGAGAAAAATGAATAAGAAGAGATATATGAGCATCTTCGCTCCACGAGTAGAACCCTTTATTACGTACAATATTGAATTGAATTGGAACATTAGTTATGAGAAGCTAGATAGACCACATGACCAAATTATAAACCACTCATATAAACATATTCCGGAATATGTCTATGCATAATATTAATAGGTCCGATGGATTTGTGCGTGTATGTTTTAATTTCTTACTAAAGATAAAAAAGTGACACATATGCATGTCTGCCATGATTGATATAATCTCCCAGGTACCCATCAGCAAATCATCATAACCTTGGTAACAATAGCTAAGGAGGTGCTAACTCATTATAGAAGAAATTGCAGACCGGAAAACAATATATTGCCGCAACGGGTTTGTAAGCAGAGATCTCTATATTATTTTATTGTTGATCAATTAATGGCTTTTCGAAAAACAATATATGGCCGCAACGGGTTGATGAATTCACCACCGGTAGGATTGCAATTTCGTAAGGTATTTATACATATATATATATGTATGTATATAGTATAATTTTTAATGTAACTCAATTTTAATATGTCTACTGACTTATGTGAATCCATCCCACATGTAGATGCATGTATGTGCACTTAAAAGGGGAAAAAACGTGGAGGAAATTCCAGATATATATTATATTTGCTAATCTTTTTTACTTTCTAGTGTTACAATTACTTTAGATTTTTATCTTTATAACTTTATGGTAATATATAATTTAAGTTTACCTTTATCAACTCTACAGATTGCATAGCAACTCGATATCTATGTTAAAGAAAAAGAATGGCAACTCGATATCTTGAATATCCCCTATACAAGTGGAGAATAGTATTCGCAAATCTGTAGTTTAGAAGATCACAAAATTTTAACATCTTATTACTTTGGTGAGTAAATATCCTCTAGTTTCTATGTGGTGAAAACGTGGATGGTTCGAAGAATGTTGAGTTATACATTTACAGGTCATCTCCTATATAGTGATAGTATAATGCAACTTGTTTTGTACGTTTACTACTTGCGGCGACATGCATTGCCGCCTTACTGTCATATTTTAGCTCTGTTATTAAATTTGTTAAAAGAAGTGCAACAAATCTTTCATCCATTTTATTTCAGATAGCGCCATTAATTATATATAGTTTCCAACGATATATAGTTTATTTGCTCCCTATAAATGAAAACATAAGTCGTGTCGAATCTTTGTATTCCAAAATATGGAAGATATGGTAGTGAACAACTAAATGATCTTTTGATCCGAAGACGAGATCGGTCCAATCAGAATCACATTGCTCAAAAAGTTATAAATCATAATAGTTTAAGGTCCTTTTTTCTTTTAGATCCGATCTTTCAAGCTACCGAACTATTCAAAGTCCTGCTCCCCAAGAGCCTAAGACCCGTACGAAACTAATGCATGACTGCAATAATTTATCAACTTGATATGTTTCCCCTTCATTCCCAACACTTCTCCTAATCAGCCAAACCTTCACTTCATAAACTGTTTTTTAAGAAAAATAAATTAAAACACATTAATTTCTTCCACTAAAAATAATATTGGCTTTCAACCAAAAAAAAAATGTACATATATATCAGCAATATTGTATCTTGTGTTGAGACAACACAATGCCTTAAGATTTAAGAACATCTTTATTGGGGAATCCTTAGTTTAATTTCTTAAATACAGCAAAAGTGTATATATGTGTTTATATTATTCTTTAATAGTTGGGTTTTCTATATTTGAAAAATTTCAGTCTAATCATTTCTTGATCAAGGATTTATTGGGCCTAGCTAGTTTACAAAATTTAAGAAACTTCACTTAATATTTTATTAATATTTGTATTATATTGTTTTTTTAAAAAAATTCCTCTAAAAAACTATCAATAATGATGCTCTTAACTAAGTTGACATATGCTTTTGTAATGTAAAACTTTGTTACAACAAAAAAGCCTTTTTACATTGAATGCTACTTTTTAGAAAGTTTTGAAGAAGAAAAAACTATGCATAAAAGAAATTTGATAACGAACTAAATTCGAACTTGTAGGTAGATGCACAATATGATTTTCCATTTTCATTTTTAAATATTTTATTTTTAAAGATATATATTTTATTGATTAAAGATAAATAAAATAAGATATGAAAATATAGGAATGTTGAATCGATTGTGTTTTTTTTTTCTTTAGTTTAATCAAAATATTAAAATTAAATGACATATTTTTAAAATGAATATTTTGAATATGGTATTAAATATTTAAACTAAAAAGTAATACGCTATTGTTTTGTTTTCAAATTTTGATTTTATAAATAAATATATTTTAATAAAATAAAATATAACCCATATTTATGAAAATATTAACATGTTTCATTATGTTAATAATATATATATATATTAAAATTAAAATAAAAAACTTATTTTATGTTACTATTTTTATGTTACTCTATGTGTTTATATTTACTAAAATTTTATTTTATGGTTTATAAATATAATTGATTTTTATATTATTTAACTATATTTATAATTTGATTTAATATTTATTATATATTTTTTATTCGTCACTATATATTATTTTTAATTTTATTGTTTTCATTTTTAATTATTTAGAAAACCTATCAGAGTCGTATCTACTGTGTATTGAAAAATGTTTTTGCCTCAGGCCCCCAATAAATATAAATATTTTGAGGCTTTTTTTTAAAAAAATTGTATGTAGTCTAGTTGTTAAAAGACCTAGATTAAACTATAATCTGTTTCGTTCGGTTCAAATATATTAGATGTTGTTTTGACAAGCAAAACTAATGAGTATTTGCAAATGCCTCTTGATATGAGTTGTTATGAGGCTTCAAACAATGAAGTCACAATTACTAGTGAAAGCAGAGCTGAGGATCCCTTGGACAGTAAACTTCTATATCAATTTGGCAAAATTGCAGTAAAAAATAAATGATTTCTGGTTTCTTCATCTACTAATTCAATTAACAAATCTACATATGATTTTTTGATTAGACAGTTTCATATAAGACGCTAATCCACAACGACACAACATTCATGATGACAAACTAGTTTACACACATTCTCATGATCTACAATACACCAATATATCTATACTGGATGATAGAGTAAATCCAGTATATGATCAACACAACATTTACGATGACAAACTAGCTTACAACACATCTTCATGATCTATAATGCAGCAATACATCTATTTTGGATGACAGAGTAAGTCCATCGTAGCGTCAAAAGGCTTATATTACAGAATTGCGGCCCAAGAAATTTCCATGGGTTGGAAGTTCAATACAACCCAAAAGCAACCAACGTTCGAAAATGTTCGAATTGAATTATGTTTTGATAAATATGTTTCACTGAAAAGCTGAGGCACCGACTTTCAGCAGCTCTACTTTCAAGAATGTCCACACAAACATATAGAAAATTACTTAAAAATCACGAAAATATAAAAAGAAAAGAAAAAAAAAACTGTACTACTTTCGTGTGTAAATGTGTGTTGTGTGTGGCACATCACACGTGTCGTAGCATGACGGCAAAGGTTGTCTTGAGCACATGGCTCAGTCCTCGATAAAAAATTCTCAATTCTCTTGAGTTTTTTTCCTTTCTCTTCTTTTTTGTTACCGTTAGGTCTTGTCCTCAATAAAATTGTTTATTCTATTTGAGATGTGTTCTTTAAGAGATCTCTAAATTGAAGGAAGAGTGGATGAATTGAATTTGTACGTGTAGCAAAAAGTATAAACCAAGTTTGTACGAAAACTATGTCATATAAACCGCTGATATTGAAAAAATAAATTAAAGTACAGAGTCGGTTATATAATTGTTACTGTATGTAGTTCTGCATTCTCACTAATCCATCTTTAGGGGCGTAACTTTTGACCGTTGCTAAATAAATTGAGTTTATTACAAGGACAGGTGTTCCAAAAGAACTCATCTGAGATACGTAAATCGAGGTGGCACAATTGGTAAATAACGCAAAATTCTGGTCCCCTTTTACTATAATCTTTCGGTGCGCGGAATAGTTTTTCACAAACACACTACACTAAAAGACAAGAATGCTTTTAAAATTTAATCCTCCTTCTGCAGATACCCACATTGGTTCTTGTACTTTTTTTAGTTTTTACCATCTGTTTACTCTAATTTTTTTACCTAACACTTCTGTTTAGAAGAACAACACTTACTTTCTTCCTTTTTATTGTCACTGACACTGTTAAAACGTACTGGTCTGATTTTTTACTTTAAAATTTGGCTTAAAATGATGTTTAAGAAAATAAAACTAAAGCAAAAAAGAGAAAGTGTTGGACACATTGGTCGTCTATTATTAAAACACCGTCACACTTGCCGCTATTGTCTAGAACTCTCTCAAAGACAATCGTCTCAAATCTCTCTGAACACCAAATAAGCCCTTAAGACTCTCTCTCTCTCTCTCTCTCTGTCTCTCGCTAGAGTTCTCTAAAACAAATCAACACAGTCATGTCGGTTCTACTTCCTCTGTGTATGGTTCTCTCCATGATTACCTATTCAAGTAAGCACCTTCTATCCTCTATGTTTCATTCTTCTCTGGTTTTTCCTTTTTGTCTTCTTACCTGCAAAATGGTTAGATTTCATTGAAATTTAGCATTTTTTTTCTTGACATATATTCTCCTTGTGTCAGTTCTGAAAAGTGTGTCTAATGAATCTATCTTTTTACTCACAAGAAATTTAGTATGAGATCTCTTAAATAAATCTAATTGTCTGGTAAAAAGTAAAAACCAACACTTTTTGTTTTTAAGACGAAATCTAAGACTAAATCTAAGACATGAGAGAAACTTGACTGTTTTCTTGATTTAGTTCTAATGGTTCTTGTTTGTTTGATTGGGGGAACTTGGAAAAGATGCTGCGTACTGTGTATGCAAAGACGGGAACGAGCAAGTGCTTCAGAAAGCCATAGATTACGCTTGTGGAGCAGGAGCTGACTGTTCTCAGATCCAGCAGAACGGTGCTTGTTTCCAGCCTAACACCATCAAAAACCACTGCGACGTTGCCGTCAACAGTTACTACCAGAAGAAAGCTTCTTCCGGTGCCACCTGTGACTTTAACGGCGCCGCCACCATCTCTAGCTCCCCTCCTTCAAGTAACATACTTCTTCACCCCTTTTATATTCGCCCACTTTGTTTAAGTATCCATTCTCTGTTTCTTGGCAGCTGATTCATAAACTTTAATTTTCCAAATCTTGCAGCTGCTTCAAGCTGTTTATCTGGTTCCAGGTATGCTCATTTTGTCTTTATTCGTTCTTGTTTTTTGTTTTAGTGTAGTTTTTGTCTTTAGATCAGTAAAAGAATTAAACTGATGTGTTTAGTTATGTGACTTATGTCTGATTCTCAGTCTCCGTTAAGTGAATAATTTTTATTTGGGTAGATCTGTTATTGTTTCTTTACTACCGACTAAACCATTTTATTTAATTCTAAATTCTGTTTTTTTTTTTAATTTTAATTTGAATTTTGGGGAGACACAATGATAGTGATTTAAGACCAAACGAATAGACAAGGAGGAATCGTGATAAAAATGCATCATTTCTGTTCATTTCACCTTTACTAAAAAGATCTCAAAAACAGATAATCATTCACATGATCCAGATGTGTATCATTGGTTAATCTTTTAATAGATCAACGTCTTGTCCTTTTAACAATCACTTATGTTTTTGACTACTTTCGCAGCTCTAGTGGGACCCCATCCACTGGTACCCCATCCACTGGCACACCAAGCACTGGCACGCCAAGCACTGGTACACCAAGCACCGGGACACCTAGCACCGGGACACCAAGCACTGGTACTCCAAGCACTGGTACTCCAAGCACCGGGACTCCAAGCAGTGGCTTCCCATCCACCGGAACTCCAAGCACCGGGACTCCTTCAACTTCCACTGGGATGCCCAGCTCCAGTGGCTCAAACGGAATGCCAACTTCTTCCTCATCTTCAGTGTTCCCGGGCACTACTCTTGGACCGACTGGGAGCGGCGGACTAGGTGATCCGAACGCTGCTGGAGAGAAGCTGTCAGGCCGAGCTAACACTTTCTTCTTACTAACCAGTGTAGCTATTATGCTTGTGGTTTAGACAAGACATCACGGTTGGTTGGTTGGTTGTAATGGATGCACTGAGATTTTGCCAACAGCTTATGGGGGGTTGCGCAAATCGGATAGAGCTGCTATATCTTTTTTTCTTATTACTCTTGTCTTTGTAGTGGGATTTCCTTATTAGGTTTGGCCGAGAGACTTCATGCTGGGTTAGTAGCTACTAGCTAGTATAATTTGGGATGTACAACTTAAAATCAAGAGCCTTTTTTCTTTATTTTGTAAATCCGGAGGATGAGATATGCTCTTTTGTTTCTATTCTTTTTATCCTTTTGTTTCTTTGAATCTTTCCTCTTTTTACTACGTACCATCATGTCATGTCTCCATTATCAACATGGCTAATATATATTGCGGTAACGATGTCTAAATTATGTGAAATTTGGTCATTGGTTTATAAATTACACAAAATAAAATGAGAACTAGTGGAGGTGATAATGTCTGTCTGTCTCTTTGGACTTGAAAGCTGTTAGCGAACTTGTTTAACAAAAAGACATGGGCGTTGTGATAGTGTGTGTTATTATCGTTAGGAACAAAAAAAGATTGAGGAAGCGCTTTATGAGCTGACGATCACAAGGGCTGTCTCTTTCGTTGTGGGTTTTATTCTTTCCACTAAGCGGGCAACGTTGGAAGGAGACGCATATGATCTTAAAGTGTTAATGTAATGATTGCGGCTTACTAGGTTTCATACAGAAGAAGACGGCGAGTTAATCAACTTTTGGTCTCTCAAAGAATGGCTCCTAATCCTCAATATTAAAAAAAATGGGAAGACTTGGAAGTTGAATACTTCAGAATCTTTGGACTCTTTTGCTTGAAAGTGGGTTATTATGGGGATGAGTTCGGGAATCGGGTGCGGCTAGTAGTGGCCAAGAATCTGATACCAGCCATCTCTTTCCAAAGCTGCTTTCTCTCAACCCTCCATTTTCAAACTGATTCTTAAAGTTCCTTTGATTATATTGGCAACAGAATATCATGCATGCATCTCTTTTTCTCTCTCTTATCTCTAGTCTATGTTTACACTACACCTTCCTCAGCCTCAATTCATATAGACAAAGCTTTATGCCTTTATCTACCAACTAGGCTAATGGTTTTTTAAAGCAATTCTAGGAGGTTTCTCAAAATACAAGCTTCTCTAAGCATCTAATCCGGTTCAATAGTTCGTAGATATATATATATATGACATATACAATTTACCTTTGCATATAGTTCAAGAAAAACACCAATATAACAAATATAGTATTACTGATTTGACATGGTATTCGGGTTGGTATCAAATCCTAAAATAGGATTCAGTTCAAGATAAATGAGTTGCACATTTTCTTTTCCCCAAAACCTGTTCCCTATAAATAGATAATCTAGTATGAACGAAGCTTGTCTTGTAAATACAATACAACCATAAGATAATTTACATCGTAGAAATGAGTTTTGGCATAGTGCTATTCTGGCTGGCGATGGGCTTTTGTTATAGTTGTCTTTAACGTCCATGTGGCTTTTGTCTCAACTTTTTTGGGCCTCTTAAGAGTAATCTCCTCAAAAAAAAAAAGAACAAAGAACAAAAACGCTAGAAGGAGGGTTCGAACCTCCGACCTTGTGGTTAACAGCCACACGCTCTAACCAGCTGAGCTATTCCAGCTTTGTTATTCTATATACTGTAATAATATAATTATATTTATTTGTAACAAAACTCGGAAGCTAACTGAATAATAAGTCGGAGTGTTCTCTGAAACCAGACTTGATTCAATAGAAATGTTGAGAAAGACTCTAACTTCAATCCAACGAAGACACTTCTCTTCTTCTTCGTCTTCACCTGAAAGTCCTTCCCTTTACTCTTTCCTCAAACCTTCTCTCTTCTCTAACAAACCAATCACCCTCACTCCCTCACTATCGCCTCCTCAAACCCACAAAACCCTAACCCAAGACCAAGTATCCTCCATCGAATCTTCCCTCCACGATTCCCTAACTACCCACAACACAGATGAAGCTTGGAAGGCCTTCAGATCTCTCACCGCCGCGTCTTCTCTCCCCGATAAGCGTCTCGTCAATGCCCTTATCACCCATCTGTCCCTTTCCGGCGAGAACAGCTCACACAGGCTCAAGCGAGCCTTTGCTTCCGCTGCTTACGTTATCGAGAAAGACCCCATTTTGCTTGAGTTCGAGACTGTCCGTACGCTTATGGAATCAATGAAACTGGCGAGAGCTGCAGCACCTGCGTTGGCTTTGGTCAAGTGTATGTTTAAAAACAGGTACTTTGTTCCTTTTGATCTCTGGGGGCATTTGATCATCGATATCTGCCGTCAAAATGGAAGCTTGGTCGCGTTTCTTAAAGTGTTTAAGGAAAGTTGTAGAATTGCAGTTGATGAGAAGCTTGGTTTCATGAAACCTGATTTGGTAGCGAGTAACGCGGCTCTTGAAGCATGTTGCATGCAGTTGGAATCTCTGGCTGATGCTGAGAATGTGATTGAATCTATGGCGGCTTTGGGTGTGAAGCCTGACGAGTCTAGCTTTGGGTTTCTTGCTTATTTGTATGCAAGAAAAGGGCTTAGAGAGAAGATCAGTGAGCTTGAGGATTTGATGGATGGTTTTGGGTTTGCTAGTAAGAGAATCTTGTATGCTAATATGATCAGTGGATATGTTAAGATGGGTGATTTAGATAGTGTTTCCGATGTTGTACTTCATAGTCTTAGAGGAGATGGAGGAGACTCGAGTAGTTTCGGCGAGAAAACGTACTGTGAATTGGTTAAAGGGTTTATCGAGAGTAAAAGCATTAAGAGTTTAGCAACACTGATAGTCGAAGCTCAGAAATTGGAATCTCTGTCTACTGAATCTGACAAGTCAGTTGGGTTTAATATCATAAATGCTTGTGTCAATCTTGGATTCTCTGATAAAGCACATAGTATCCTCGAGGAAATGATTGCTCAGGGAGAAGAAGGATCCGTGGGTCTTGGGGTGTATTTACCAATCTTAAAAGCCTATAGTAAAGAGTACAAAACAGCTGAAGCTACTCAGCTGGTTACAGAGATCAGCAACTCTGGGCTACAACTAGACGTGGAGATCTATAACGCTTTGATCGAAGCTTCCATGACGAACCAGGACTTCATATCCGCGTTTACATTGTTTAGGGACATGAGAGAAACGAGGGTGGCCGATTTGAAAGGGAGCTACTTAACAATCATGACAGGTCTCCTTGAGAATCAAAGACCTGAGTTAATGGCAGCGTTTCTAGATGAAGTTGTTGAAGACCCCCGTGTCGAAGTGAATTCTCATGATTGGAATTCGATTATTCATGCCTTCTGTAAATCCGGACGCCTAGAAGACGCAAGGAGGACATTCAGAAGGATGGTTTTCCTACGCTATGAGCCGAATAACCAGACGTACTTATCCTTGATTAATGGCTATGTTAGTGGCGAAAAGTACTTCAACGTCCTCCTCTTGTGGAACGAGATCAAAGGTAAGATATCGTCGGTAGAAGCAGAGAAGAGATCAAAACTAGACCATGCTCTAGTCGATGCGTTCTTGTATGCGTTGGTCAAAGGAGGGTTCTTTGATGCGGCGATGCAAGTGATAGAGAAATCTCAGGAGATGAAGATATTTGTGGATAAGTGGAGGTATAAGCAAGCTTTCATGGAGACTCACAAGAAGCTCAGATTGCCAAAATTGAGGAAGAGGAACTACAAGAAAATGGAATCCCTCGTTGCCTTCAAGAACTGGGCTGGTCTCAGCACATGAAAAAGCTTTTCAGGACAAAAGTCAAAGATGTTGATTGTCTCTAGATAGTGTTTTGACTTTTGACACGTGGTATGAGTAGCATTAGATTAGGAGAAGTTTTAGTTATAAAAAGATTGGCGCCAAAAGCAGCCTAGGTTTGATTAAGACGAGCTAATCCCTAAATTGTAGGAATGCCTTTGGTTTAAAAAATTCCTCAGAAAAAAAAATTACCAGATGGATTCTTAATTCTTTCATTTTCTTCAACCTTTCTTCCCTTTGACCCTGAAGGATTATTATCCCTTTTTGTGTGTTTGTTCTGTTTTCAATATTTAAACGGTTTATTTTTGATGGATTCGTCATTGTTCCAGCCTCAAGAATAACGTTTTAACTGTTTATGTGTTTAGACGTTCGTCCCTTTGTTGACCTCAATAATTATCATCCTATTTCTGTTGTTTGTTCTTCGAATCTTTTGCCCATTTTCCATTGGATTTAATAGAAAAAGAAAAATCACGTGGAGAGGATTACCAACGGAGTAAGGTTGGAAAAGCTAGGGTTCATTGGAACTTTACATGGATATTCGTAGGTACAAGCAAGTCCTCTGTTTAACTCTTATATGTTTCTTCTCTAGTCTTGTTGTCCATTAGAACATTGGTACATGTTGGTGAATAAGGAAGAAGATGACAAAGTTTTGGTTTTTGCTTTTCAGCAATGGAAACGAATCAGAAGAAAGGTAGAAAGGGTTTTCATCTAAAGAAGCATAGAAAAGCGGATGATAGTAGGAGTTTTGATCCAAGACCAACGAACAGAGAAGCAAATGATGAGAAGCCGGTTTTGTTCCAATTGGGGAGCATTGCTAGTTTCGTGGTTAGCGATGCTCGTCTCAAGGCAGATCCGGAGATCACCAACAGCAGCTCTGCATCTCTTTCCTTGTCTTCATCATCTCCATCAGCTTCAGGGAACATACTCGAGGAGAATGCAAAAGGAAAGAAATATAGCTTATCGTTTGATAGTAGCCGACATAATAAGGAGCTCTTAAGCCTTTCTTTAAAGTTATCCGAGTTACAAGGTTCTTCGGACACACCAGGATCACAAGTCTCTGGTGTGACTCATGCTTCAGTGGATCCTGCGCTTTTGTCTCCTTCTGTTCAAATGATGGATAGAGAAGGATCTGACCAACCTCGGAGAAACTCGTTACCGACTTTGGAGAAAAACTTGAGTACAGTTTCGAATGATTCTCTGTTTAGTCTCACCATAGGCGATAACGTTATAGAGAGAGACGAGTTGTTTAGTTACCGTGATTTCAAGGCTGGAGAGCTTTTAAAATCGGGTGAGCTATTATCCTTCTGCCCCTCTGCTCATGTTCCTGCTGATTCTTCTGATCTTGGAAAGAGCTTTGATTTGGAGGACAAAGCTAGTGAGATATTGCGAACTGACAGTGAGGATAAGTCGTCAAACTCGAATGTATCGTGGAGGAACATTGGAGACTGCAATAACTCAGACGAAGCACCTAGCAGCACGCCGTCCATTTCATATCCGATGTGAGTTTGTTACTTCATTCATCATCTCATTGTCATATTGATTCCGAGAAGTAAAATATGTTTTGATTATTTGTTTACAGAACAAAAAAGAAGAAGAAGAAAAAGAAGGTGAAAAAAAAGACGACGCAGCAGCAGCAGAAACAGAAGCAGAAGAAGAGATGTTCGTGGTTGTGTTGCAAGAACACTGGACCGTGCTTGTCTTGTTGCAGGCCAAGTTGTGCTTACGACTTCTCTTGCTGCAAGCGGCTTAAATGTTGTTCGTGGTGTTGCGCATTGTCCAAATGCTGCTGCTCTTCTTGTGGCTGGTTCTTCTGCTGCCATTGGTGCTGCTGTTCTGGGTACATTGCTATTACCAGATTTATGTTCTTTAAACAGTTCATTGTTTCAATCGAAAGCTTAATGAGATGTTTTCTTTGTGTGTTCGCTACAGGTCTTCGAAAAAAATGTTAGATAATGAGATGACTAGAGGAAGTGACGAGCAGAAACCGCAAAAGGCAGAGTCTAAAACATCTCATAAATGGTTCTGTTGTTTTCCTTGTTCTTCCTCTTCTTAAACTTTAGTTTAGATCATTAAACCAACTCTGTTATCGACACACAAAAAATACCAACTATGTTTTTCTTGTAGCTAAAGGGATTAAAAAAATTTTTTTTTTACACAAATGTAAATGCTTCTTGCTTATTGAGATCGAGAACAGTTACCAAGAAAAGAAGAAGACCAACAATATGGTTTTTCTTTATCATCAAGTCAGATGAAGCAGGGAAAAAAATGTTTCTTGCTTATTGAGAACATTTACCGAACAAAGGATATGATTTTCTGTTAGCATCAAGTCAGATGGAGTAGGAAAATAGTTTCACGCAACATAGGGGTTAATTAGGTTAGGTACAAGGTCAGATACTCACATATCTTGTGGTAGATATCCAACAAAATCATCATAGATTATTCATTGACGTTGATGTAACTTTCATTGGACGTGGACATTGTTTAGATATATAAAAGTGTTTTAAAATCTCAGGTAATCGTTTTGACTAACATTTTGGCACAAGTTGATTTGTCCAAAACGAGAAAAGAAGCTTAAAATTGATGTTGGTGGCTAATATCTAAACATAACAATTGTAAGATGTGGTAACACTAAACAATTGGCAAGACTTGAAAAAGATCTTTGATTTCTCCATTTGGAGCAGTCCATCTGATGACTATTTAGAATTCTCTCGATAGAACTTAATTCACTTATAAAGTATTATTATTATTTTGTTAATCTATTAATAATAACAAATTAAAATAATCTATTACTATCTTTCTCATACTTATCCACATCATAACATTCTGAAAAATAACTACATTTTCTATATACTATAAATTATACCTCTGCAACTTTGTTTTATAATCTTTTAATAGATAGCTCTTTATTAATATTTTTTCATAAGAAAATGTGAAGAACTAAATCTTATAATTTTATAAAAGTGTCATTTAAAAAAAATCACTACGATCTTCTAAATTAAACTATAAATTTTTGAAAGAAATATATTGGAGCATATGATGGTTTTAGAGTTGTCAAATGGTCCATTCACACTTATTTGGACATTATCCAAATTTTTTTTATGAATTATATTAGGTTAGTCTATATTGGATAACTGTCTAAAAATGCTCAAGTCCAATAAAGTTCAGATAGACACATCCATTAATAGCAATGGACAAAATTTTCATATATATATATTTAGATTTTTTAAATATATATTTATATTGATAATTTTAAAAAATGTTTGTATAAATATTACAAAGATCAGAAATAATATTATTTTTGTTTAAATTTCAAAAATATTTTTTCTATCGAAATCATAAACATATGTTTTTCTGCAAAAATCGTAAAATATGTTTTTTAACCAAACTTTCAAAATTGCATTTTCCAACAAAGGTATAAAATAATTATTTTTCTTACTAAAACTGCAAAATAGTTTTTTCACCAAACATGATTTGTATTTTAGTAAACAAAATTTTGATTTTGCAGTTTTGACAAAAATTTTGGATTTTACGGTTTATACGAGAATTTTTTTTAATAATTTTTAAGAAAATAAGAATTTGGCCATATGGTTTTCACCCATTTTAAGCATGAGCTAATTGATCATCAACCTTTTTAAACTATATTTTATTTGGGTATGAACATGATTTGTCCAGAATTACATATGGAAAAAATATTTATTCAATTTTCATGAAAAATATACAAAAGTGAATAAGTTAGCAAATTCTAAATTCAAAAGTTTTTCTGTTGACTAAGACCATCTCCATTGTCTAAAACCTGGTAGCGTATTTACAAAAATATTATTTTAACATTTATTTATAATTTAATAAAACTTTATTTTTAAACAATATTTCAACAAATAGAATTGTGACAAGTATGAGATGGGTTTCTGAAACCGGGTTGTAGAGTTTGCTCGTATGCATACGGTTTCTCTTAAATACGTTCTCTCTCCTCCATTTTCTATTTTTTAAAAATAAATTATTAATCAGATATTCATCTCCATCCTCCCGATGGAGATGCTCTAAGTATCATCTAACTCTTGATGAATGACTGGCTTTCACAATTTACATAGAAGAATTTTAAATATGAATGGAGCTTTTTAATCTATTTTCCATCAAATTTATTTCACGAAGAATGAACGTAAAGATTGACACGTTGGCGCGTAGTGTTAAAACTCTTATTTTCAAAGATTTTCATGCGAATTTGATACCATGAGTTTTTCTAAATTTTTGAATACGATTAAGATGTAATTTATTGTGGAAAACAATACACTTTACTCTCGTTTTATTTGTATTTTTGTTGGGATAAAAAACTGTAAAATCTGTCGATTAAGGATTAGATCTGAATTTTTTCAAATTCATCAGTTAGTAAACCCTTAAGGCCGTAATACAAAGAAAAAAAATTAACATTTTTACGCAATTTTAGGGCTCTAGTTTTAGTTATGAAGCATAGTGACCGTATGAGCGCATATGCCAATGGGAGTAGGAAAATAGTTTCATGCAACATAGGGGTTAATAAGGTTAGGTACAAGGTTAGAGACTCACATATCTTGTGGTAGATATCTAACAAAATCATCTTAGATTATTCATTGACGTTGATGTAACTTTCATTGGACGTCGACATTGTTTAGATATATAAAAGTGTTCTAAAGTCTCATGTAATCGTTTTGACTAACATTTTGGCACAACTTGATTTGTCAAAACGAGAAAAGAAGCTTAAAATTGATGTTGGTAGCTAATATATAAACATAACAATTGTAAGATTGGTAACACTAAACAATCGGCAAGACTCGAAAAAGATCTTTGATTCCTCCATTTGGAGAAGTCCATCTCATGACTGTTTAGAGTATCTCCAATGCACAAAATTCATGAGAGACTTTTATTTTATATTTAATTATAAAATTTATGATGAAAGATGAGGGAAGAAATTGCAGAAAAGGAAATTTTTTTTCAAAAGCTTCACCAAACCTCTAAATGTGTTACATATAGCATAAGACATATTTTTTATATTTCCTAAATAAGCGATGTCTTTTGTTTAGTTATTAAATTTCTATTTATTTTAATCAGGGATGGCTTTAGAATTCTCTCTGTAGAATTGAGGATGGCTTTAGAATTCTCTCTATATAACTTAATTTCACTTATTAAAGTATTATTAATTTTTTGTTAATCTATAAATAATAGCAAATTAAAATAATTTATTAAAAGACTGCTATATTTCTCATACTTATTCACATCATAACATTCTGAAAAATAACTACATTTTGTATATTCTATAAAGTATACCTTTGTAACCTTTTTGTAATCTTTTAACAGATAGCCCTTTATTATACCTTTCGGTAATCTTCGAAGCATAGCGACTGTCTGAGAGCATATGCCAATGTGGATTGAACTTTAGAATCCGATTATATGGGCTAGAGAAATCGATATAACACAATTGGGCCTTATTTCTGACGTAAAAAACAGCGTCATTATGACGCAGATACACAGAGGAATACACGTCTACTTAAAAAAACTGTGACATGATCGTTAACTACGAAACAAATCTAAAAAAGAAGGAAAACAGGAAAAAAACGATTTCGGAATCTAATCATGAACCAATAAAAGGGTAGGACCCACAGTTAGCCCGGCTGGTCAAACAAGAGGCAGCCATGTGGAGACCTCTCTATATAATTACATCAGACATTGACTTAGCGTGGGTCCTACCCTCTCTAAAGTCTGTAAAGACAACGACAAAAAAAAGTTTAACGACAGAACCGAGAGAGACGCGGCTGAAAGTGAAACACTATCTATCTTTTTATCTATCTCCCAAATATGATACTAGTACTAATCTTTTACATTTTTCTTTTAATTACGAAAGTATATTAACATCAGTGATGATAGGTAAAGACAAACTTTAGATCTTAAGTAAGTTTTGAAAAAATTTCCTGAAAACGAATTAAAAATATATATTATGACCGAGAAAGAGAAAAGCAGAGAGAGAGATGATTTTAGATTTTTCTCTTTATTCTTCTTTTCCTCGAAATTCATACTCGTTTGACTGTTTCCAATACGTTAAGAACTTTTTTTTTTTTTTCCTTGGTTTATTGAGCCAAGAAGTTTTTTGTTTTCTTTAATGTCGTTTTCTCTTTGGGTAAAGAAACTTTCTTCTTTTGCGACTTGAATTTTGAGAGAAAAGCAGATCAAAATTTAGAATAGACTTTTAAATCTTTTTGATTTTTGCTTTTCGTGAGAAGAAAGGGGAAGAACGAAAAAAAAGCAATTAGGGTTTTGATTATCATTCTTCGTTTGGCCGTTCCTCTCTCTCTCTCTTGTGGAGAAGAACAAAAATGAAAAAATTGCTTCTTTCTTTGTTCTTACTGCTTAATCTGTTTGCGTTTTCATTTTCTAGAAGACTCTTGTCTGAGAATGCTTTACAAGACGGAACTGTTCTGCTTGAGTTGAAAAGTAGTTTCTTCGATCCAAATGGTGTTCTGTCTAGCTGGGATCCGGACAGCTCAAACCACTGTTCTTGGTTTGGTGTTTCTTGCAACTCCGATTCGAGAGTCGTCTCTTTAATCCTCACTGGCTGCGATGACCTTGAAGGTAGTAGTAGTCTTTATTTCCAAGATTCATCTTCTTCTTGTTCGAGCAGACTCGGTGGTGAAATCTCTCCTTTAGTTGGACAACTCTCCGAAATTAGGGTTTTATCTCTTGCTTTTAACGATCTGAGAGGTCAAATACCAAAGGAGATTTGGGGGTTAGAGAGATTAGAGGTGCTTGACCTCCAAGGAAACAGCTTTATCAAGGAATCTCCTGGAATTAGGGTTTTGAATCGTATCTCTGATGAAAAGCCTGAGCTTTGGATTCTGAGATTCCTTTCTAATTTTGGAAAGTCATTCAAGGTTGTTGTTGATCCGTTGAAGATTGACGTTTCTCGTTTCTCAGGCAATGCTGTTCGTGGACTCGAGCTTAGGAAACTCATGAGTTATAACGGTGAAGAGGAAGACCAAGCGAGTCCAAGCTCAGATGATTCTTCTGGTAAAACCGGATTGTATCCTATTGAGATTGCTTCCATCGTGTCGGCTTCAGTCATAGTCTTTGTGCTACTCCTCCTCGTTGTCTTGTTCGTCTACACCAAGAAATGGAAACGGAACTCTCAGGTTCAGGTTGTGGAGATAAAAGAGATCAAAGTGTTTGTTGATATTGGTATCCCTCTGACCTATGAGAGCATTGTTAGAGCCACTGGTTACTTCAGTAACTCCAACTGTATAGGTCACGGTGGTTTCGGTTCGACTTACAAAGCAGAGGTGTCTCCTAACAATGTGTTCGCTGTCAAAAGACTCTCTGTTGGGAGGTTTCAAGGTGATCAACAGTTTCACGCAGAGATCTCGGCTCTTGAGGTGGTTAGGCATCCCAATCTCGTTATGTTAATAGGTTACCACGCGAGCGAAACAGAGATGTTCCTTATCTACAACTACTTATCTGGTGGGAACCTTGAAGATTTCATCAAAGAAAGATCCAAGTCTGCTCTCCAGTGGAAGATCCTTCACAAGATTGCTCTTGATGTAGCGCGTGCTCTCGCGTATCTTCATGAGCAGTGTTCACCTAAAGTCTTGCACAGAGACATCAAACCGAGCAACATACTACTGGACAACAACTACAACGCGTATCTGTCTGATTTCGGGCTCTCGAAACTCTTGGGGACTTCGCAGTCTCATGTCACAACAGGTGTGGCTGGAACATTCGGCTATGTTGCTCCGGAGTACGCAATGACTTGCCGTGTCTCGGAGAAAGCTGATGTTTACAGTTACGGTATTGTCATCTTGGAGCTGATATCGGATAAGCGAGCTCTTGATCCTTCTTTCTCATCGCACGAGAACGGATTCAACATTGTCTCGTGGGCGCATATGATGTTGAGTCAAGGTAAAGCCAAGGAAGTTTTCACCAAGGGACTATGGGAGACTGGTCCTCAAGATGATCTGGTCGAGGTTCTGCATTTAGCACTCAAATGCACCGTTGATAGCCTCTCTATAAGACCCACGATGAAACAAGCTGTAAAACTGCTGAAACGAATCCAGCCTTCTAGATTGTGATACTGAAGAAGAAGACGAAAAAGTGTTTTTTTTAGAGGATTTGTACAGCAGCAAACAAGTGCGTGTAGCCACTAGAAGCTTTTAGCTTTTTTTTTTTTCCAAGTATTGTTTCTTATTTTCAGAGTAGGAGGTTTTTCATCTGTGTACTACTTTGCTCAACATATGCATCATCAATGTGATTTATTCTCTTCCTTCTCACATAAAACTCAAAAACTGATAAAAATGTTCTCCATCTCTGTATAAAGTAGTAAAATACAAACTCTTAAATTGGAGAATTAACCAGGTTCAGACAAAGCATATGTTGTCTGATCTAAAAACTCTTTAACTCTGGTCTAAAATAAAGGGATCAAATGAAGAGAGGGGGTTAGGTGTTCTACAAGAGATTAGAAGGAGAAGTAGTGTTGACAACAATGTGCCTAAGAGGATGATCTACATGAGGACCACCAGCATGTTTAACGAAATCAGCAGGAGACAAGAAATCGCCATGGCAGACACACATGATCCTCACTTCTTCTCCATTACCGTATCTATACAGAATCCCATCAACTCTCTTCCCGTTAGGTCCATCTCCTTTGGTGAACACACATGGCATCTCGCTTTTCCCTTTCCCTTGTGGCTCTATCTTCATGTCCACTGAACTCAATCTTCTTAGCCGATTACTCGGCTTTGTTATTGCTTCCTGTTGTTGTTGTTGTGTCGACGGTATACTTCTTGCTTCTTCGCTGGATGCTAGATTCATCAAAACAAACACTGTTTAATTAGTAACAAACACTGTTTCGTAAATAAAACAAATGACCTTTCAGGTTCCGAAAAGGTGAAATCTTTACATCAAAGAATTAGCCTTTCTAGCAGCAGAAACAAAAGTGTTTTGTGTTTGTGTAATGATTTCAGATTGATGCATCCACTTGCTTATAATTCAAGTTACAACAAAGTTTAAAGCTTTGTGTAATGATGATTGATCAGAACAGTATACCTTGATGGGATTTGGTTTCCAACTCGGAAACACTTGAAGAACTCCCGACGCC
>KE155455.1:139489-164004 GCA_000411075.1 Sisymbrium irio
CTCTTGGCAGCCATTCTCCTAAGAGTCTGCATCTCTTTCCTCTTACGCCACTCTTCCTCCGACTCCGCAGGCAACGACGTCGTTCTCGTAAGACCCGTATGTCTGGCCACCGAAGTCTCCGCCGTGGACAAAGGCGTCTTCGTCTCAGGCCGATGATTCTCCCTGAAAAGAGGCATCGTGACGACAACGGAGGAAGATCTCACGAGCTTATTGCTTTTGTCAACTCCGAATCTCCCGCCAAGAGATAACCCCAGATTCAACTCGATCTCTTCATCTTCACCTTCCTCTTCCTCTTCCTCTTCTTCACCATCTTCACCTTCCGCTGAGTTAGACATAAATCTCTGAAGCAGATCTCTTGGGAACACACAACTGTTGCTCCTTCTACCCATTTCTCTACTTCTCTCGTTTGCTTCCGACATCACAACAAGAAACACTACAGAGAGAGAGAGCTGCTGATGTAACAGTGATCCGAGTAAACAAAAAAACAAAAAAAGATTTAGACTTTGATCCCACCCATTTATCCAAATATCTCAAGAGAACAAAATTTCACGAAACATGATGTTTTATTTTCTACTAATATTAATTTTTAGTTTCTTATAAATGGGGAGACCAAAAAATATATATTCAAAGGATGAGACAGAAGAGAGAACTTGAAATTCAGTCGAAGAGAGAAGACAGAATATTCAGTTCCATTCACTTCACAATAAACCTGTTTTACTTACAAAGTACCATCGATATCCCCCGTAATTATTTTTTTCCTTTTTCCTCCTTATATTTTTTACCAAAAAAAGGAATTGTGAATCAATTGAGTCTATCAAAAATATGATTTTTTACACCTAATTTAAATTTATTTATTTTAAAATGAAAAGAATATATAAATGTTTAGGCACGTAGAAGAAAAAAGAAAGCGACGAGAATAGCCAATGTGTGAAAAGTACAGAAGAACAGAGAGAAAAGAGCCAAGTGGCGATCTGATGATCCCTCTGGCCGACACGTTTTCGTACGGCTTCAGAGTTTTTTTTTTTTGCTTTAAATTAAATTATTGTTTTTAATCTCTTTGTCCCCTTCCTTTTTTGCCATATTATTGTTGCTCTACCCCAATTTTCGAACGCAAAAATGCCATTTTAAAATTGTTATATTATTCGCTGGCTACTTACGTGTCCTCGTCACCGTAAAAGATGGGGAAGTGGACACGTGTTGTTATGAAATGTATTGGACACGTGTATCGCTGCTTTGTTATGTCAGAGTCAGAGGAACGGCTAAGGTTCTTCGTATCCTACAAATACAACGGTACTATGTAACATTCCAATATACGTATAATACAGTACCGATACACTTTTTTGTCGGCACAATACCATTACATTAGATACTACAATTGTATACAAGTACAAGTGTGAACTTTTTAAAAATTAGGCTTAAATGTAAATTTAAAGCTAATGTGTTCTATTTTTAAACAAACCGAATTTAGGTAAAAAGTATATTTCTGTTGAATTTTTTTTTTTGGTAAACCAATGGTAAACAAACACAAACTCATTATCGCCTACATTGTACTCACGAGGTAGAGATAGTTCCAATTAAGTTTTTCTCTATAATTTATTAGTTGCTGAAGCAGCAAGGACAAATGTTCAAACTTCAAAGTGATGTTTACCTATAAAAAGACTGTAGTTTTTTTAAAAGTTATTATAATCTTTTTTTTTGGTAATCAAGTTATTATAATCTTGCATGATGATTGCATGTATTTAAAGGTTTCTTTTTTCAACAAACTAATTATTACTTTCGAGATTTTGAATATTAAATATTTTTTATTTGGATCACTATTATAATTTTTGTATTGATCTTGAGACATTTAGATGTTTCGTTAATTAGCACAATAGCGTATGAATGAATCCATGGACATATCGATGACTTGGAATACCAAATTAAAAAAGAACAGCTTTAAGGCATCTCAAATCAACATGAGTTGATATGATTCAGAAAATCTTAACAACTTGACATTTATCCTGAACATACTACTAAACCACTATAGTATAGCTTGAATGATCTTTGCCTCTTTGGTGACAACGTTAAAAATGATTTTCTAATAGCAAGCTTGAAAAATCTCATATTATCAACGTTGCTATGTTTTTGACTATCATATTGTAAATTTCAAATTATCAGTCTTATATTGTAAATTTCTTTTTGGCCGGATGTAATTCTATCTATTTTGCTAGGTTTTCTAATTATATATTTTTTTTTTTGGAGAAATTCTGATTCTATATGTAGTTTTTGATTATGCTTTAAGAAAAAATTAATTGTATTAAGAAAAAATTAATTGTATTTTGAGATTTTTTTCCCCTGATTGGTTCGTTTTTTTAAAAAAAATGTACAATACAGAACACATGTTTTCACTACCACACAGTATTTTTCTTTTTTGCCATCTGAAATTTAAATTTGATTGACTTATTACTCTATCATAGATTATGAAAATTAATTATTACAGTGATGATTCAACAACATGCAATTTCACTATTTCATGATAATCCTTGGCAATTTTATTATCAAACTGAACTACTTTATGGAAAATCATCTTTAAAGTTTTTATTTGCTGCTTAAAAATCTCATACAATTTTTTTCTTCATTAATCTGTATAAATAATAATAAATCTCATCTTATAGGATTTGGACCTCTTAATTCTAAATGTAAAACTACTAATAAAGTTTTAGTCAAACCACTGAATTAAAAGGACTTCAACATAATATTTATATTTTTTTCGTTACTCAATATTTATATAAAAGATCAATATTTTAGATTTACGTTTTAACATCTTTATGAACTCAGATATGAATGAAATATTGGTTATAAACATCTGATATGATATGTCCATGTTGACGGATCTAACTAATCCAGATAATTACATTTACAATTTAGAATCTTAGATATCTATGTCTTAGAATTATAATAGAACCAATTCCTCTCCTAACCGGCTAACCCAAATTGAACGTGATCTTGATCGGATCATCGGATAAACCAATTATATCAATAAACATAGATACAAAAATTAATTATAATTCTTAGGGCTTAACCCATTGGCTTGAGGTAAGGTATGTGGTCCCCACAAGCCAGCTCAGAAATCTAGAGCACCAGTGATACTGTGACAGCCGAGACACCTCTCCGCATAACTACGAAAATGCCCTCAAAATAACTGTCGCGGGAACGTGAAGCATGTCAGAGATCGGACAAGTAACACGTGTCCAAGTGGGTGTGGGGATCCTCGCGTGTCTATTATCTAAAACCCGATCAACTTCATGTAGTATTATATTCCCAAATTATTTTCTTCTTCATGATAGAACGTGAAGCATGTTTTTTTTTTTTTACAGTTGTGTTGATTCAGTAATATGTATACGCTCATATATATTTATCGAACCGCATAAATTACGAGGAGAGAATCTATAGTAGAAAGCCAATTTTTGTTTTTCTGTCTTAATTTGAGCTTAACATACAAAAAAATAGCCCAGAGTCTCGATCAGTATAGTGAAACTTCGACTATTGGCAAGTAGACAGGTCAAACATTGCCGAAGAATTTGATCAAGATTAAAAAAATTGTCTTCCACACACACACACACACACACACACATATATATATATTTTGTTGGTGCGGAGAAAACCCAAATTTAGTCTTAAAAATCTGAAATCTGAAATCTGAAGATATGATGATTTTCTTCTTTTCCATTCTAGACAATAAGCACAGTCATGCACGAAAATTAGACCACTATAGTAACTTGAATGATCTTCGCTAACAACGTTTTAGAAAAATCCTTCAATGTTATTCAAAGATTATTTTCTTATACAAACATTGATCTAAATTTCTATATCAAACAAAATTTAAATAACAAATCTTAAAGCTAAACTGAACTTCTTTAAAAACATAAAATAATAATTGCTACTATGTAGAATTATTATTATTACGTAGTTTAAAAAAGGCGATGACATTTTTTTAATTCTTTTTGTCAACACTAAATTCTGTTTTTTTTCCCTAAATATTTGAATTTTTTTTAAAACTTCTTACAGTGTATTTCAATCTGTTCTAAATCAAGAAGAAAAAAGCTACTCAGATTACGTCTTTAAAAAGTAACTATGAATGCATACATACATACATTCATCAGTTGTCAAAAAGTATTCTTAACATTGTAAGATGATATTCTACCTTTTATCCTCGAAACTTTAAATTATTATAGTCATTTCCTGTATAGTTTCGTGTTAGTTCTAAGATCTTAGGAAACTAGTTTAAAAAAACGAATATTTCTGAAAAATAATCTATGTTGACATACTATATTCTAAGAAAACAAAGTAGGTGAGAATAAGATGGAGAAGGGAATGGAATCAAATCTAGCAAAATCGTTGACGTGTAAGGGTTTTGTAATCCAAACCTGGAGACGAGAGAGGTGTCACATTCGCTAATTGTTGTTTTCTCTTTATCAAGCAATGCTTTCTATTTTTATTTTTATTTCCTTCATTTTATAACAGCTAATTTACTTTTAAAATTACAGATGTACATCATTCTTTGATTCTTTACAAACTACAATACTTGATTGATGCGACGCTAGACCAGATAAAGCTCTTCTTAAATTATTTATTCACTTATAATAGTGATCGATTCGC
Source organism: Sisymbrium irio (assembly GCA_000411075.1). Taxonomy (NCBI): domain Eukaryota; kingdom Viridiplantae; phylum Streptophyta; class Magnoliopsida; order Brassicales; family Brassicaceae; genus Sisymbrium; species Sisymbrium irio. The sequence goes on from KE155455.1 coordinate 144,128, forward strand.
GACGGGACAAATCATAGGATATACCATCACGCATTCGCAAGAGGAAACTTTATTAAACCTGAAACCGATAATATAATCTTATTATATTTTTCGTAAAACACGATTATAATAAGAAATGTGAATATTCGAATAATTTTTTTTGGATGAGTCCATTAGAAAGGACCTAAAGAAATAAAGAGGGAGAGAGATTTATGAGTTTGTGATTTAGAAAAATAATTTCAAACTCTTATCTCTCTTGAAACAACCAAGTCCTTTGAGAATCTGTACAAAAGTCTTGATTATAGAATCAAAATGCGTCTTTTTTTTTGTACGTCAATGGTCGGACAAAAAAACAACAAATGAAAAACTCAAAAGCACCAATTATAGGCTGATGAAAAACAAATTTGTCTTTCTAAAAAGACCCGTTTGCTTCCCCGCCACTGCCTCTTACGCTTTTAGCTGTTCTTCTCTGCAAGTCGACTTCGTAGTGTTGGAACGCAGCGTCAAGAGCCTGGTAGAGACACAAAAAGAGAGTTTAAGATCAATTCATATACCTGATTAACAATGCAATTTTGGTTGGTTAAACCAGATATAGATACAATGTGAGTGGAGAATATAGACTTAAACAAGACATAATAAAATCTCTAAGCTCATAGGTTCCGGAAGAAGCTAACCTGTTGCATTGGACGAACCAGTAACGAAACCTGATGGCGAAGATCAGATTGCATAGACTCTTTCATTGCCTGAGTCAAATGGGCGGTTAGATATCATGGAAATAGTATCACGAAATGACCCCATGCAATAAGCTAACTACCAATTTAATTTAGAATTTTTGTTTCGTTTTTATGTTTTCTGTTGCATTGGTACTGACTATTGAGAGATTAGTAACTACTGGTTCTACAGGATTGCTCCGAGTTGCTTATATCAGAAAGACTTGAAGAATGTAATAGCTTACCTCGAGTTGTGAATAAGTATTGGACATTGCATCCTTCAGCTTACCAACCTGCGTAATAAAATATAGTATAAAGAACTTGCTCTTGCTGAAAGGTATGTTTGAATCTTTCCCGAGAAAGCCTAAGAATCTATGTATAAAGCAAACTCTTGAATTGGGAGATTGTGAAGTAGAAACAAAGATTACTTTGGTATGAAGATATGTGGTTGTTATCGGGTAAGATGACCAAAAATGTTTCAGTAATTCTTGTATTGATGTCCAATGCTGCAGTTGAGGAAAAAATAAAATAAAGGTAGCATTATGATGCATTTGAGGTGACAACAGGATCCACAGGCATTATTATAATTTATAACCAATCTTCACTAATTATACTGTATATATAGCGTTACTTGTTATTGAGGACATTGGAAAAACTTAGAACTTACACGTAAAACTTCATCTTTAGTGGACTTTGGTAATCTGTCCAGAAAGCTCTCTCGCGGGTTCTTCCCGATAATATTTTTGGCAGTTGAGATAGTTCGGGTCAATGAACTGAAAACCTGAATGGGGTTAGCAATATTTAGCTATGAATAAGCCATGGTTTCTTTTTTTCAGTACACATTTTACCACTACGGGATAGAATAGCACCTCGAAGGCAACTTCAGGTTTAATCAACGGATCACTTAATCCTTTAGTTCTAATCTCCAAAATGGATTCTTTTAGCAATCCATAAGCTTCATCGACATTTCTCTTTAATGCCCTTGCTCCTCTAGGTTCATTTAAGACGTTTCCTTGCTGAGATTCAAAGTAATCACGAGGGTCCTGATTCCAAACACGAAAGGGTAAGAGGATTTACCAAGCATCTATCACCAACAGTGAAAAGCTTTTATTAACAGATAGCCAAACCTTGATAGAAAGCGGTGCTAAAGGAAAGTTTTGTGGAGCTTGAAGGTCCTCCAGTTCTGCTACCCGGGAAATTTTCTCCAATCTCTCCTGATTAGCGTCTTTGGTGGTTTCACCATCAGCTTTGCTTACTACCAGGGGTTAACAGAGATGGATCGCGAGGTCAGACGAATATAAAGCGAGGCAATTGGCACGGATCAGGACAGAGGAAATAAAATAAAAATAAAACATAGCAGAATGAAACAGCAAACCTTGATTAACCCGTGCTAGAGCCTCTGCAACAATCTTTGTATCTTCTGAATCAACATCTGCTTTCCAATTTACAGGAATAAGTGACCATCATCGTATATTTACGACCAGTAACTAACGCCAAAAGGCCAACATACATGTTCACACTTCGTGAACTAGCTACAACTATGCAAAACGTAAGATGAAAGAATCGAAGGAGGTGACTAGAGGTGTTTACCAATGCGTCTGCCTTCCAATACAACAGCAGCATGACGATTAAGATCTTGCAAAAGTGATCTTTTAAACTGACCACTCTGAGGTTCAACAACATCAACGGTGCCATCACGCTGGATCCCGTGGTCCTGTATTACGGGAAAATATCAATTAAAGCACTACATAAGGCGATATGATACAGTATACTATAAATGACACAGTGTCGAGTTTTGGATTAATGTTTTCTGGATATCAGTTTTGTGCTCCTCACACGCTAATATAAAAGAAGCGATCCAAGTGAATTAGAGAAAACAGTAAATCAATTTCCAGAGCAAAATTGAAGATCACAAAATTGAAAATAGCTGTATAGTCCAGTATTAACATTTGAGAGATACTAAATTTCTTGATATAACAACTAAGAGAAGGTTCGCTGTACATTCTAGAAAACAAAACATCTGACACAGATTGTTACGAGTTTGATTCTTAACACCGTTATTATTACTATAGAGTCCAGTTCTTCCCATACTACTACTAGGGCGAGACAATACGTAAACACCAACGTATTATAACTGTGCCAGTAGGTACAGGTCACATGAGCATTTTGAAATTTTTGTTTCAACAACCTTTGATCCACTGAGGTGGAAGTTATCCAAACATTTCACATATCTCATATAGTGGGAGTTGGCTTACCATAAGATGAGTGTAATCATCTCCCTGGTCAGCCACCATGTCAACAGTTGGATCAACGCGTCTAATCTACAAGACATGAAATTCAAATCAGAAGGATATGCGACAAATGTCTTCTTCTCAAATTTTTTTTTGTTTTTTTTGAGCAAATGGTGTAACTGTCGCAGCGAAATAACCTTTTGACGAGCTTCCCGAGCCAATATTTCATCGGGCTTCAGAAAGACAGCGAGTTCCTCGTCTTCAGCAGCTTCTGCTGCAGCTACTGCTGTATTTTTGGTGCTGTAAAGATATTCAGCTCTAAAATATTTTGTCCAGAAGTCTTTTTCTGTCATCTGGCGTGGAAAATGGCTACCAAAGCCAGTTAACATTCGTCGTATTTGATGACTAAATCTAGAACAAAGATTATCATAGCGTTGAAGTATTTTACCTTACTCGGGACATAGTTTATAAATGCCTGCCGAACAGCCGGCTTCTCAGCAAAAATCTGAAAGCATATCGAGAATATCAAATGTGAGTGAAGGACAGTAACATGAATGAAACAACATCGAAATATTAATTCTACATATTTACATATTAAAAGAGCACAAATTCGAAGGTGAACCGAAAAGCTATTGTAAATGTTTGTAATTCTCAATTTCAGTTTCCAATTGGAAAACACATGATGCAACCTGAACACCTATTAATGAATTTTGGTCCCCATGTATTACCAATTGCAACTTTAAACCCATTCACCATATAAACTTATCCCGAGTCCCGACCCAGCTTGGATTTGGATTTATAAACTTATAGCAGTTACATCAATGACAAACAGTGAACTAAAGAGCTCACCTGGAAAATTATCTCAGGGGTTAAGTTAAATGTCACCCTATTAGTCTGAAAAAAAAAAAGAGCAAAGAAAGTGGTTAGTAAACCTGTCATATGATATACAACAATAAATGGATGTACTTCAGCCAAACACAACGGAGTATGCTTATACAAGTGCATAATATATTTCCTACAAGGGCATGCACATGAGCATATTAACTAAAGAGGATGAATTCCGAGAATGGGCAGAGATAATTATCCTATACCCGCCCATCAGTAGAAGGTCTGATGCCAGAAACCATCATGCTCTTGAGTCCGACCTGTTGTTTCGACTTTCTGATTGAATCTTTACCAAGTAGTTTCTGCAACGAATAAAGTCGATAACTACAACGACACACAAAAGAACAGAAAAACGAAGGAAACCACAAAGAAGCAACCTTTCTTGTAGCCCAGAATTCATCTTCCGTCAGGACTTTACTTTCCACAAATTGCTTATGCAATTGCTGCAACTCACTTCATATCATATGTAAGTTGCTCATATTAAAAGGAAGTCGATGAACCAATGAAACCAAAAACTTTTAACCAAAAAAAAGCAACTTAATCTGATCACATACAGTACCTATTTTCTCGAAGAAGCTTGAAGCGTAGCTCAAAGTCTGCAATATTGAGTTGCTCAGCAGAGGTCGAGACAGCTGATTTCTTAGGCCCCTCTTCACATTTAGCAAGGGCCTTAGCTGTTCATAGTAAAAAATAATTGCAATAAATTTACCAAAGAAACAACAGGAAGTACTGCCCACTCAATAAAAGCAAACCATGGAACATGGAGCTTACTGATGAAACCACGGCATACATGCATGTCCGGAAAATTTTCAAACTCAAAAATATGACTCCTTCCCTAAAATAAAAGAAATGAGGAAACTTCAATGATAATTATGATAGACGAGATATAAGCTTCAAAAAGTTTCACGTATCTATATTTGTTTTAGCTTTCACCAAAAAGGCCAACAAAATACCTGTTTGTTGGTCAGATTGAGCAAAGGTTTCTTTGATCCTTCTTTGGCATATCTATGACCTGAGAAATTTACCATGGCGAAATTCAAGAAATGCTAAACAGTGAAATAGCAGTATCGATGTACAGCTATCATCGTAACGAAATCTATAGGGAACACAGCGTCTCTTATCCAGAAAGCACTCTGAGGAAATAGCCATGAATTATGACATTGTGTAAATAAGAATACATACTTTTTATGTTATGAGTCTGCACTTTAAGCTTTGAAACTGACTTCGGATCAGTTGGGACGAAGAGTAGCATCTCTTCCTTCTGCGCATATTTTTTTTCAAAGATCCAGTTAAGAAAAGATAAATTCAAGAGACTCAAAAGAAACATAGAAAACGAAAAAAGGTCATCATTCGCTCTGCACAAGTATTCACCATTTCCTCAAAAGAAAAATAAGCGAAGAATTTAGAAGATCATCATTTGATCTAGACATGTATTCACCAAGCTAAAAGAGAGCATATAGTCTTACTAATCTAAGGACTCCAGGAGCTCCTTCATCCTTCACAGAGCTCTTGTATTTGACTCGCTTCTCCAATTCCTCACTGGCCATATCCAGCTAATTCTGTCAATAACTCGCCCCGGCCAGTCCTGTTGGAAGCTCGTCCCGCCAACCCGTCACAAGCCCTCTGAATTAAGTTTGATAATCTTTACTAATCAAAAACTGTATAACCAAAAGTAATCTCACACTGCAATGCATAATCAAACAAGTAATCATGGGCAGCAAAAACAATCACGAGAAAGGATGTGATGACAAATTTTCTCCAGTTTGGGTTTTATCAGTTATCATCATTCATCACAAGTCATCGTTTAATGGAATATAAACATCACTCAGTTATAACTATCACTGAAACCAGAGAACATAGCAAGCAATATCACTCAGGAGTCAGAATAGATCAAGTGAGCTACAGACACTAACACGACCTATTCACTAACAAAAGAATCACACTTTTCTCAACTCGAATGAAACAACTTAAAAGGGTACTTTGTGACACAAACCCCAAATCACAAACAATCAAGAACACACATAATCAAACCAACAGTTTCTTCTTCAAGCCCTAAACAGTTCTGAAAGCAGAATCCAAAACCCATCAAGCAAACAATTTCACATTGAAGGACAAGGAAAAATGATAAATTCGAGCTTCACGTGAATCAACGTCGTGAACTTTGGAAAAGGGGCAAGAAAAGAAAATCGCCAAAAGTATAAACGAACTCTTGAATTGGAAAAGGAGCTCCGAAACCACAATTAAGCAAATGAAGAAGATTACAATAACAGTGCAAGTGAATCTCCAATTCAACTCGATGTTTCCAAAACGGGAAGAAGCATTTCTATATTTCAATCTCCCGAATTTATGGGCCCTCTGATTAAACTAGGCCCGGCCCATTAGTCGTTAAATACTTACCAAACCGGGGTTAAACTAAAGTTCGATATCAGACTATTATTTTGCTTCGTTTGGAACCATTTTGATATTAGTCTGATATCGAACTTTTAGTTTAATCGTCCAATTTCATTTTCTCAACACAATTGTGGTTAGTATTAATTGTTTTTAGTTGACCTTTAAGAATTTTTTATTTCAAAATAATTGATGTTCACCGTATACAATTATTAACATCAAATGATTTTTACTCTTAATTTTTGACTGAATAATTTAAATGTTAGTTTTTAAAGTAATAAATTAAACATTAAACAATAATAAAAGAGGTACAACCTTTTTATTTTATGCAGAATTTTCTAAAACGTTAATTAAAACAAAATGAAAAGAGTATATTATATTTCAAATATTGAAAATGTGCAATTTAAATACGTAATAAAAACCCAAAAGATAGTAAAATATATTACAATTTATATAACTTCTAACTTTTTAAAAGTTATATAGGATAAAGAAATAAAAAGGAATAGAACAAAAGCTTTCTTCCTAATGGTTGCTGCTTGAGGCAGAAGTCTTGTTCCATTTCTCTCCTGCATTGGTTTTCTGATTTGCCGGGGTTCTTGCAGTGGATTGGTCTTACATGTGGTGGTCCTGTGCTGAAGCTTCTTTCTAGGCCATTCATCTACTGGTTTGTTGCCGATTGTTTCTCACTTTTGCTCCTCAGTCACCTTGCTCTCATGGAGTGGTGGAGTTGTTGAGTGTTTGCGTTTTCTCCTCTTCGATGTTTTAGCTTCTTGGGCTCGACAAGGTGTGGGCTACCTTCTCGGTTTTGGGTTTACGCTTCTTCCCTCATCTCCTTTTGTCGTGGTTCTTTGTTGAGTCTTGTTCATCTGCTGCATTGGAATTTGCCTTGCTGCTTCTCTTCTGATATAATCTTTTTTTGTATCCTTTACATCAACTTGTTGTCTTGCCTTTGCTGCTAGTTTTTTGTTTATATTATTATTTTCCATGTTGTGACTCTTCCACATGCTTTCAATATAAATTTGATAAAAAAATAAAATGTATATCCAAACCTGGAGTCGAGAGAGGTATTTACACAACTCTACTGTACTTAGATAAAAAAGTAATACACAATTGTTATTCTTATTTTTTTTATTAATGCTAATTTTTTTCTATATTACATTTCTAAAACTTGAAATATTTACAAATCAACATTGATATGATACGACATCAGAGTAGACACAATATTGATATGAGACAGACATCAGACTAGACGTTACTGAATTGAAACTGAACAAACCATAACTTTGACTTTTTATACCCAATCCAATTTGTTTTTGTATAATTAAGAGCATTAAGAAAGGTGAACATTCTAATAAAAAAATGTGGTATATAGGAAAAGCAAAAAAAAGTAGAAAATAATCTGGTGACAAGAGGAAGAAAATGAAAAAGAACTGAAGAAGAATTATGTTGAGTTCCATAAAGAGTAAAACAAAAAACCCTAAAAGAAGTAAAGACATGTGAATCTGTAATGTCGGAAAATAATCTTAAGTTGCAAGCTCTTCCCTTTTCTCTTAAAATAATAAATTTTCTAAGAAGGCTGGAAATTGTAACTGTTCTTGTGTTGGTGTTTGCAGAGAGCATCAAGCTTTAACCTTAAGGGATCCTCTTAATTTCACTGTCTTTTGTGGTAACCCTTGTCTCCGTTTGCATTCCCCTCTCCTTTTTTCTCGCCTCTGTTCTTACGGCTTCTGATAGTCTGGAACCCATCATCTTCACCATTCTCAGTCACGCTTCCATCTGCAGAGCCATTCTCAGTCTTGCTTCCATCTGCAGAGCCAGTTTGAGTCTTGCTTCCATCTACATAGCCATTCTCAGTCTTGCTTCCACCTCCGCTTCTCCCACCAGACGGTTTGATTCCATCATATTCAACTGCAAAAGACAAAAAAAGGAACAATAGAGTAAGTTTTTAGGCTTGCACGCGAGAAACTAACAACTATTTTAGATAAAAGAGAGAGAGAAGCTTGCCTTGCTTTTCCTTTACACCCAGCTTATGCTCCGCAAGCTTGAAGGGATTGTTCTTGGCAGCCTGTGGAATTGACATAGTTGTTGGAACTAGATATTCTCATACCAGATTTTGAAAGGGAAACAAGAAACTCGTATTTGTAAATTACCTTAAGCACGCTCTGGACTGATGCAACAGATTCAAAGGCAACAAAACCAAAGCATCTTCCACTAGCCTGGACACATAAGGAATAAAGTTATTACTGTCGCTTGTGCTTCTTTGAAAGGAAACAAGGATAAGTGATGAGCAAAAAAGATACGAGATTGATCAAACATCATTACCCTGTTGCTTCTGATTTGAACTCCATTTTCTTTGATAGGGCCAAAATCCTTGAACAATTCATGGAGTTGAGGCGGCATTGCATCCATTGGCAGATTTGCCACAAATATCGAAGTGCCTGCAACCAAAAACAGCAAATTACCCATCTGATATCCCAAAATAGACGAGAAAAGAAAGAGTTATCTCAATCCAACGCCAATGGATAGCCATCTAACCTGGTTCATCGACGATCCTCAGGTCACTTCTCTTTTCACGTTTACTAACAGCAGCAGGTGCTTTAGTTGCTGGAGCTGCACGTGGTTTGGTTTGTGCCATGGGTTTAGGTTTCTGAACCGGGGATGCTTTAACTTGTAATGGAGCAGCATTTTTCCTCATTGCTAGAACCTGTATCTCACAAACATTGATTAATAAAGTATTGCATAGATGATGGCCCAAGTAAAAGTCAAATCTACAAGAAGAAAACTCACCATCGCAGCATAAGATTTCTTGCCTCCATCAAGCGGAGCATCAGCTGTTTCAACAACTGGCTCTTTAGGTTTTTGAGCAGTAACAGCTTTCTCATTAGAGTGCTTCTTCCCATTGTCCAATGCTGGAGTAGCTACAGCAGCAACCTTCTTAACCTCAGCAGCATTAACAATCTTCTCGGCAGGAGCATCGATTTTGTGGACCGGCTCGGCCTTGTTCATCTCATCAACTGGCTTCGCCACCTCAGTTTCTGGCACTACAATGGTAATCCATAATTTAGAACATAGATTAAGAACATGGACATATTCTTCTATTTCGAATTAATGAATAGCAAGAGTTAAACAACTTACCAGCTGGAAGAGTGGAAGACTCTTCATCAACAAAACGATACATGTCATTGACGACAACGTAGGATTTCTCCTGATGTGCCAGATAGAACATCTGCGAAAACTTCCTCTTGAGGTTGTCTTTACCGGTCAAGAAACCAATAACCATGACAAAGATCCCATCTTCAAACGAACTCTGAGAATCAACACTGAGCACATCGAATGTAGATCCCTCATAGTCACAAGACAGGAAGTGCTTGTTGATAGCCTAGACCAAGATGATAAATAATGTCAATTCTCTCGATTAGACAAGTATACGTTTAAAGCATTAAAGAATGAGAAACCATTAAGTCAAATCACATAACAAATAACATACAATCAATTAATTATTCTCTCACACATCAAACTAGAAGCTTTGGAACATATTTGTAAATAGAATTGATTAAAAGCGCAATTAATATCTTATGAATTAGGCAACCAACATAATTACAATTAAGAACAAAAAAGAAAACAACTTTGACCTAATAAGCAATGAGGAGCATGGAAAGGAGACAAGTTTTGGAATTATACCTCGAGGGTTGTAAAAGAGGTCATAGTACCATCAGGTCCTGGTCTGCTAACAACGCTAGACTCGGCATAAAACTTATAAGCTGTATGAGGCATCCTCCCAACAAGGTCATAGTACTGTTCCACAAAAGCCGCAGAGACTGTGTGAGCCGCATGAACACCTTCTTCGGTAGCCATATCTGCACACGTCCTAAACAAAAGAGAGAGAATTTCAATTCCAGATCAAAAACAGATGTAGACAAAAGAACCAAATCAAGATTCAAATCCAAAACCCTAGATCAAACCAATATATAAAAGAGTACCCTTTTATCAGATTGAAGAGAACCCCAAATCTAAATTCAGATCAAGAAGAAAGATTTAAGAAACCTGGCGGCACAGAGAAAGATGGAACCAAGGAGAGACCTGAGGAAGCTTTGATTAGGTTAAAAAGAAGACGAGATTTGGGAAGTGCCTGAGAGGAGGAGGGGGAGGCAAGTTAAAAGAGAGGAGCTTTAATATAGGGTTTTAGAGAGGTTCGCAGCAGATTCTGCTTTGATTGAATGACTCAAAAAAAAAAGGAAAGCTGAATATTTATTCCCTTTTCTATACAAGAAAAGGTCGGTCGGCTTTGGGTTTCCTTTCTTACTTTGGAACGAACGAACTCTCGAACTTGTTTTGGTTTTGTTTTTTTGACTAGGACGCTTCTATGTTTTTACTTTTATGTCCCTTTTCTCGTTGACCGTAACTTTAACCATGACACGGTTAAAAAGGTTAAACTAAAAAGAACAAAGAGAATATTAATAAACCTTTGAACTTTGTGTTCAGTGATCGAGTCAAGTGGTTCGTGTTTGGTCTCGCTGTGTGTATCGAAAAGTGGTTCTCTGAGTACAAAAGTGGTTCGTGTTTGGTCTCGCTAGTTGACCTTAAAAGCACTTTATGAACCAAAAGGCTAATTACCACCACTATGTCATTACGTAGAAAGCATAATTGCAAAATTCAGTAATTTTTTTGCACTATATAATTAATGCTTTTAGATTTTTAAAGATATATTCAAATCTATTGTTGTCCAATTCATGATATCTAGATTCAAACCATTAGGTTTAAACAAATCTTATAAGATTTTTATTATTCAACATATTATTTTTTTCTTTTTGGAGATATCTCTTTGTTATATGCAAAAAAGGTAACATATATCTATATATTGTTAGGGATGATTATTTTCAGTTTTAAGAACAACGATTGATATGCCAGAATAACTGGATAACACATATCTAGAGATTCTTGGATAACACATATCAAAAGAATCATCATGTTTGATAGTTAAATGAGATTTAAATATAAAAGATATAAAAAAATACTGATAAAATATTTACAGTAACTTAGTAAATAAACTAAATATCAGAAAATCTGGTAATCAGTGCAGGTAAAAAACTAACATTTCATAACTGTTACACCCTTATAAACTACAATGTGTTTGTAATATTATGTTATCATTATTATAATCTGATTCACTAATTTTGGTAATTGGTCAAACCCTAAATGGTTTTTGCTCTAAACTAATAATTAGACTAATAATGTAAAATATAACGGTAAAAAATAATGAACTTAGTTAGATATTGTTGTTGTTCATAAATCTCTCGACAATTTTTGTACAAACCTTTTGGAAACAATTTTTTTTTTGTGCAAATTTTGATATATTAATATAAATTTTAATAAATTTACCTTATATAATTACTTTATATTTATTTAAATTTTAAATTTTTGTACATGTCACTTTTAAATAGCCAAATTTATTATATTCATAATAATGTTAGGATCTCAGCTACTAGTTAACACTCCTTTTAAATTAAAAGTACAAAATAAATACTAAACCCTAGTCAAAGATTATAATTAAAATAAAAGTTTACTGTATTCATATTAGTGTTAGTTAATAAATACTAAACCTTATTCAACGATTAGTAAATGCTCTAAACCATAAATTTTAGTTATATAATTTAAATCCTAAATTCTGAATCATGTATGAAAAATAGTAAATTTGAAATTAAACCTATGTGGATTAAGTCTGTGAATTTTTGACGTAACTGTATATTCTTTTTTACCAGAAAATCTTACAGATTTAAAGTTTTTTAAAAGTTATAAAACTAAATTTTATAAAAATCTACCGGAATATTAAAACATGATTGACAAACAAAAAATACTATAAAGATTATAATTTTTTTTACTGCTTAACCAATCACACTTAGACAAGTTAGCTGGTTCAACAAGCAACTGTCTTGAGTGGAAACCTCTTTTATCATCAACATAGCCAAAAATGTCCGTAAGGACATGTAGAGATCAATCATGACGTCTGTGTCAAACAGAATACTTGAGACAATAACTATGATAAATATCCTACCTTCCAATTCCAAGTATTTATGAGAATGGACACTCTGCACCTCGAATGTAGTTCCCTCATAGTCACAGGAACGGAAGTGCGTGTTGATAGTCTGGACCAAGATGATAAATATTGTGGAAGTTTCTCGAATTGCATATATATTAAACAAGAGTTCCTAACCTCCGGTTTTAATTGTAGAAAAGTCAACAAAAGCATTAAGCATGAGAGACCAATAAGTCGATTATAAGTAGTTTACGACTATAGCATATGTACAAATATCTGTTCTCATAACACCAGTACCTAAAACAGGAGTACTCATGAGATTTAAGCTACCAACAAGTGTAATCAGCAACATTAAGCTAAAAACAACAAAGATATATGTGGCATATGCTCAAGTAAAAAAAAAAGCTAATACAAGTATACAACCTTAACCTTATAACCTAATGATCTTTCGCTAGATTGGCTATTATGTAGCTTACTCACAGGTGTATCGTATCTTAGTTCGTAGTTACAACTACAAGTGTTATTGTATCCAATATATGGTAACTTTGTTACAAATGGCCACGGATTGATATGTGAGAGAACGCTAGCTTTTAGTCAAAACAGATTAAGCGACAACATATTTGGCTTCGCAACGGTTAAACCCATGGTTACTTGGCAATTTTCTAGTGATTTTATTTACCATTGTTATGATTGTGTTTTATGTTTTTGCCATTTGGGTTTACGCTGTAAGAGTCTCTTACAAACGCTCACCTAATTAGTGTTTCGTTTCGCGAAACCAGAATGTGTTATCTTCAACGAGTTGATGCAAACCACCAAAGTGCATTTGATCGAAACACTACAAGAATCGAACTCTTGTGGTTGACCGAGTTGACTAGACTTTCTTGGCAATAAGTTTTTGCACCACTAGTAAATCGCCCAAACAGAAATCCAAATGACCCACATGGAGTATTTTTGCACACGATTGATACAGGATTTGTGACAGACTGATAGGCTAGAGCATCGTGCCACCACGCACAAGTTTTTATCTTCTTAGTTTCTTTGCTTAAACAGGCAAATCTCAACTGTTATATAGCACTTTGTTTCCTAGAGCAGGATACCAAAAAAAAAAGATACGAGGAATCTGTTTTATTGTTGTTTCGATGTAAGATTGGCCTGCACTAGAAAGTCAAAGGAGCAGAGAATTGCTCAAAGAAAGTGCCCTCCCATGTTCCTCCCTCTATCTTCTCTCCCCCAACTGTCTAGGCAATCAATGTTCAGTAGTTAATTTATATAATAGAATATTCAGAATTATAATCCAAAATTTTTAACCAATTTTCTCCTATATGTGTTTTCTTGAAACTCAAGAAAACATAATTAGTGTCAAAAACTATCACGATCAAGCAGATTTAATCAAAGAGGCGACACTTACTTAAAGTACAGCACCACAACGTGAAGGTCGCAACTAAACATTTTCACCCATGAAAAATAAAAACAGCACACAGGGAAGCACGAACATGCTCCATATATATACTTAAACACATACAAACGTGTATACACATTTTCCTCTCTTGAAGAGAACAAAATGGGAAACTCTTTGAGATGCATCTCACAAGAGCAAGAACAGAACCAGAAGAAACCTTCCGTCGTCAATGGAGGAGAGAGTAGTAACTCTGAGAAACACGTACGGAGGCTTTCGCTGATACCATCTTTCCGTCGCCGGACTTTACTACCGTCTCTCTCCTGCTCCGGATCTTCTACATCTACATCATCTACGTCAAAGAAAGGAGGGGTCAAGACGAAGAAGAAGATCAGAGAAAGACATCACCAAGAGCATCATCATCATGATCACGAGAAAGATTCTCTTATCCAAGAACAAACCTTAGCCGCCACTAATATCCTTTTTAGCCAGACGCCTCGTAACAGCAACTCTGCTCCTCCTTTCCGACGGTCCACCTCCGTCGTCTATCCATCCTCTCAACCACCTCCCTCCGCAGTCACCGCCGTCACTGGTTCAGTTTCTGGCGTCCTGACTCCTAAGAAGTCTACTTGTGGATTCGTGAGAAGCTCCAGCAACAGGCAGAGATCAAGCACTGATCCTGTACTCAAACCTAACCAGCTTCTAGACAAGGCAAGCACTTTGTTTTCTTCCCCCTATATTATTAACTTAATCAATTGTATCACTCGAAATTTTTAACTCGATCAAGGTAAGCCCCCTAGATTCAGTGAATCGTCCAAACCGGTCAGAAATAAACTGGCTACCTGGCTTAGCTTTGAACAATTGAAGACAATAACGTAAAAACTCATGATGGAAATATAATAAATGACAATTTTGTTATCTTTTGTTTATGCATGCGATTGTCACCTTTTGAAAAACAAATATCAAAGCTATCACTTGTTGATTGTTATACACAGGAAGTTTACATTAATATGAGTGGGTTTATTCATCAATCAATGCAATTAGAGTATAGTTTTAGTATTTTTTTTCATAAAAAGATCATAAAATGGAGATATTTAATTTAGTCATAAACCATTTGTTGATCGAGTACTTTCTTCTTTATATAGATTATAATAACTTCGATTGAAACTCAGTTTTTTACGTGTGAGAGTTGTAGACGACAGACGATTACAGATGTACAAATTTGTTAGTTTGTTTATTCTAGAATTTTGTTGGTGTTTTTCGCCAACACATGTAATCACATATACTGAAAGCTATTATATGATACGTACTGATCATGTTATATGAAAAGTGGATGGAAGCAGGAGTTGAAGGTGGAAGGTGCGGAGACGAAGCGGTTCGTGCTGGTTCATGGAGGAGGGTTTGGGGCATGGTGTTGGTACAAAACCATAACGCTCTTAGAGAAGCATGGCTTCCAAGTCGACGCCGTTGACTTGACCGGTTCTGGTGTCAGCTCCTTCGACACAAACAACATCACCAGTCTCGCTCAGTACGTCAAACCACTTCTCCACTTCTTCGACACCCTTAAACCCAACGAGAAGGTCTTAGCTCACTTCAAATCTCATTTTCATATCAATTATTGCTTTTGCAATTAATTAGAAATATTAAATTACTAAACCAAGATTCTTAACGAATGGGTGGTGCAGGTGATATTAGTGGGACATGATTTTGGAGGGACATGCATGTCTTATGCTATGGAGATGTTCCCATCTAAGATCTCTAAGGCTGTTTTCATCTCTGCTGCTATGTTGGCTAATGCACAGAGCACTCTTGATCTCTTTAACCAACAGGTTTTGTATTTTGTTCTTAACTATTTAAATTATAGTTTTAGCACTGTATTAGGGCGAATTTGCTAAATAACCATATGGTAGGAGTTGATTTGCAATGAAAAAATCGTAATTAATGCATATACTCATATTTTCTTTCCTAATCACAACCATTTTTTAATTTTTTTCCAGCCTGAGTCAAATTATGATCTGATGGAACAAGTCCATTTATTCTTGTACGCCAACGGCAAAAAGAACCCACCAACAGCCGTTGATTTCGACAGATCTTTGCTTAGGGATTTCTTCTTTAATCAGAGCCCTCCAAAGGTACACACACAATTAGATTTGACTAAACCCGGCACAATTCGGTTAAACTAAACCCGACCTGTTTCTCGGTACAGGATGTTGCATTGGCGTCGGTATCCATGAGACCGATCCCTTTTGCGCCGGTGATCGAAAAGCTACACGTGTCAGAGAAGAACTACGGTTCAATCAGACGGTTCTACATCAAAACCATGGAAGAGGATTACGCTGTACCGGTTTCTCTCCAAGACGCAATGATCAAATCAAACCCTCCAGAACAAGTATTCCAGCTCAAAGGCTCTGATCACGCACCTTTTTTCTCTCGTCCTCAGTCCTTGAACCGAATACTCGTCGAGATTTCTCAACTACCTTCTTCCAAGAAATCTTCCTGAACAATTGTCACCGGTTATGTGAACCGGATATAACCAAACCATACCGGACATAGGATCCCGTAAACTTAAAGTTAGAGTGTCGGATTTGATTTTTGGAGTTGCCGCTGAGCAATGAACATCCCATTTGCAATTTGGGAATGGCTGGTCCTTTTCACATTATTTGTAAACTTTTTATCAAACAGTATGCTTTATATATTTTTTATTTAATTTATTGCAAAAATATCTGAAGAAAGTGAAATTAATTAGTGGATTACACAGCAGTTTATGAAATTTAAAGAAGAAAACGACACGGATTTAGACAGTGATTGTTCTGTCTAAATTGACGTGCCAGCTAAGCGTTACCTTTACTATTTTTCTTTTTTTTTTGTTTTTTTTTTCAGTTAAAATTGTTACCGCCTTTTAATTTTACATTGACGAAAAAAATAGATTATGGAAGAAGTAAACATTTCTAAACGTTCTCTGTTTAAAAAGAGATCTTTCTCTCAGCTTTTGTGTGTGTCATATCTCACATTTCACAGGCATCTCGCTTTCTCTCACTGACTCTTCTTCTTCGCGTCATCTTCTCCGATCACGTTGCTGATACAAGCGATCACTTGGATCTGTTATCAGAGTCGTCGCAGGTAAATGTTTCAGACTAGCTCCTTCATTTCTTGTTTTGTTGTTGTTGTTGCTCTTTCGAGCTAGTCGCAAGATTTCTGATTGGAAATGGTTTTTTTTTGGCATTAATCTTGTTAGTTTTTCGTTTGTTGTTTCTCTCTACGTTACGACCGAACCACTGTTTCAACGGATAGGTTCGAATCGGATTGATATATTTCAATATTTGGAAATGTTTTATACTCTAGATTTGGAAATCTTGTTGGAATATTTACTATAGTTAGTTATGTAGGAACTGAATATACACAATTTACTGTTCTGTTTTGTGATTTTGTTTACCGGCAAAAATGTGTTTGTATAAAATATGCTGCTGATTCCAGATTTTCTCTTAATGTTCTGAATCCAAAGTTAAGTACTTTTCAGAGAAGCAAGAGAGAGAGAGAATGGGTCGTGGAGTTAGTGCCGGTGGAGGGCAGAGTTCTTTGGGATATCTTTTTGGAAGCGGAGAGGCTCCAAAGCCAGCCGTTAACAAACCCCCAGCTGAAACTCAGCCTCCTCCTCCTTCTACTGCACAACCTAAAACCACTGCTCCAAAACCTGTTGTTGATGTTACCAAACAAGGCCCAGCTGGTCTCAATAGCAACTCTGCAAACAATTACATGCGTGCTGATGGACAGAACACTGGCAACTTTCTCACGGTATGTTTCCTTTCTCTTTTGTCATTTATTTTAAAATCAGGTCTTGTGGCTCATGATCAGATAGCAATAAAACACCTTTGTCTTTTTCGTTTCTTTGATTAGCTTCCTGAAGACGAGGAAAAAATATTATAAGGTTCTAGTAATCTTCTAATACTCATGGTATAGTTGCTTAAGCACGTTTTTGCTTGTTATGCAGGACCGGCCTTCGACCAAGGTTCACTCAGCTCCAGGAGGTGGCTCGTCTCTGAATTACCTCTTTGGTGGTGGTAGCAACTAGCAAAGGAGGCCAACTGTGTCACTCTCTATCTTTTTAATGCCAAGTCTTCCTTCTGTCATTTTTGTGGAACCTCTTGTTCCCTGTCAAAAGAAAAAAAAAAGAGGAAATTATTTCTCTATATGATGTCTAAATTTTCGTATACATATGTTGTATTTCGTATTTCAAACATAACATAGGTGATGATGTACCACCTTTCCAGGTTTTCATGATTCCCTTATATTATACCATTCAAAGTATTCATCAAAGGTTTACACCTTTTCTTTTAGAAAAGTGATTTTGTTTTAGATCTTTAAATCCTATCATGGTCCATTTTTATCTGCTATAGCCACAAACCATAGGTTTCACCATTAAGAAACGAGTTTTGGACTTTTTCACTGTCAAACGTTCAATCTTTAGTGATGTTAAATACAGGGTTTTTGGGCCATCAAAACCACACTGTTACCACGTGTAATTGGAACATAGTTACAAAGAATGCATTTTGGAGAAAACCTTCCGCTAGTTGTAGTTTATCAGCATGGTTTCCATGTCAATCTAAAGGGAATTTTTGTTGGCGTAAGAGCTCATTATCACCTTTCCGTATTATATTTTGAAAAGAAGGAGTTCTGATTCTTCAAGAATTGTCGGGTTTTAGGTGAAGCCGTTCAGGTAGCGTTGTGTGATACTGTCCTGTTTTTAAGAACCTCAGTCTGCATTGTGTAGAATAACATTAATATGGTTTTATCCTAATGCACTAGTGTTAAGCATGATATAAAGGTGAGATTCATTGGTTCTCAATCGTTAACTCAATCGTTAATATGGTCGCTATGTTCATGTTACGAACACTCTACCGTGATATCTCCAACTACAATCAGTTAGAGACTCATGGGGGAGGTCCTTGAAGACTGATTAGAAACTGGTTCATGGAGATATATTCAGACCACCAGAAAAATCCGGACTAGCTTTGTGTCTATGCAGGCACTGGAGTTCAGTGTTTTGATATGATTCTTCTCACCGTGAACTTCGCTTGTCGCCTTCGAACCGTGGTGGTCTTATGACGGCTATGCTTTTGCTTTGGGTTTTCATGAGATACGCGTCTTCTCGTAAAACCTCGTTTATTCCCAACGACAGTCTTTGTTGCGTTCTTAATTGCCATTATCTGATCGTCTTATGGGATATATATAGATTTGGTAAAAGTAAATCATAAAAAGGAAAAAAATAGTTAACCCAAAAAAAAAATTAGTTAATTAATTTGAGAAATATGTAAACTAAATTTTAGTATTAAAAAATAGGGATCAGGGTTTATGATTTTAGGTTTGAAGTTAACTTTCAGGGTTCATTAGAAATTTTTAAGGCTCGGGGGCTATTTAACTTATTGCTAGCTCTTAACGAAACTCTTCCGGACACAGTAAAACGTAGCTGTTTTCATATTCTTCATGGACAAAACGAATTTCTTGGGTAAGCGAAAGCTGGAAGATGATTCAGAGACCATCTGAATAAACAAAAGGAAAAATCTCAGATCAAAGCAAGGGTCGAGTTGTCGGAGGCAAAGTCTCATGAGGCTGAAATAATCTCAGTGAAGGTATAACTTTTGGAAATTAGAATATAGGGTACACTTTTGTTATATGTTTTGCATAGTTTTAGTTTGTAGTACACGTTTACTTTCAATTAAGCATCTTCTTCTTATTATGGCTACCACCCATGTAACAGGACACAGTGGAAGCACTTCAGGAAACTCCCGATTCTGTTGAGGTCTCTTCTTATTAATTACTTATCTTCTAAATATGATATGTTAGGGTCTTGGAAGAAAACTGTTGCATAAAGTCCAAAGGTGCCTTATATTGGGGATGAATCTTCAGATGAGGCTACTTTTCTTGTTATGCTTAGTGCTTTTCTCCTTAGAGTCGCTAACAACATACTTAGCTGTTAAATTCAGGCAGTTGCCACCGTAAGAAATAAGACGCTCTTTGTTGCCAATCTCTCTCCCAAAACTGAAATATCAGACGTGTAAGTAGCACTTTAATTATATTTATATTTTAGTTCTCAGAGCAAGTTTTTCATGGCTAATATTTTTATCCTTTATTTTTACAGCATCAGTTTTTTTAAAGATGTTGCACAAGTTGTAAATGTTCGACTTACTCGAAACCATAAAGGCAACCATATGGGCTATGGCTTTGTTGAGTTTGCTTCTGCCAACGAAGCAAACACG